>JAUJYN010000014.1:2572258-2863436 GCA_030737835.1 Acorus gramineus
CTGGTCGAATAATGGTATTTCGGTCCGAAAGAACGGTGTTTGGGTTGAAAATGGTAGTTGTGTTAAATGGCAGTGTTTTCTTTGAAAAAAAAAATGGTATTCGCATTGAAAATTGGCGTTTGGGTCGGTAAAATGGTGTTTTTTTTTTATTATTTTATTATTTGTCCTCGTCTAAATATATGGTTTTGGGACGAAAACCGATGCTTGGGTCGAAAGGTGGTGTACGGATACGTGAAATCATGTCTGGGTCAATAGAATGGTGTTTCGATCGAAAAACGGTGTTTCTGTCGAAAAGAGGTGTTTCGGTGGAAAAAAAAAATGTTATTTGGGCTTCAAAAATAGTGTTTCGGTGAAACGAAAACGGTGTGCACGTGGCAAATCGCTGTTTGGGATGAAAAAGTGTTGTTTTCTTAATCTGAGTGAAAAAATGGTTTTTCGACAAAAACTGGTGTTCGGGTCTGAAAGTGGGATTTGGGTAAAAAGAAAAAGAATGGGGATTGCGTCGAAAACTGTTGTTTTGTGTCCCAAAATGCAGTTTGGATCGAAAAAGCGATGTTTCGGGACGAAAAATGTGGTTTGGGTGGAAAAAATGATGTTTTCGGCGAAAAAATGATGTCCTGGTCGAAATATGGTGTTTCTCATGAAAAATTGATGTTTGCTTCGAATAATGGCCTTTCAGTTAAAAAAAAAAAAAAAAAAAGGTTTTTTCATTATTTGGGCAGAGAAATTTTGTTTACATTAAAAGTTGGTCTCCGGGTGGAAGAAATGGAGCTTTCGTTTTCTGGGGTCGAAAGGTTTTCCGGAGAGAAACGAGAGTTTGAGTCAGAAACTGCTGGTTTGGGGCCCAAAATGCTGTTTGGGTTGAGAAAAAAATGTTTCGATCGATAAATGATGTTTTGGTCCTAAAAAATGTGTAATTGGTCACAAAAAATGGTATTTGCCCTGAAAAATTCTGTTTGGGTCCAAAAAATGATGTGTTGGACGAAAAGATGAAGTTTGGGTTGAAAAATTGTTCCGGTAGAAAAATGTAGTTTGGTTCGAAAAAATGGGATTTGCATTGAAAATTGGTGTTTTGTTCGATAAAATGATGTGTTTTTCTCTTTTTACTTTGGTCAAAATATGGTTTTGTAACGAAAGGTGGGGCTTGGGTCGAAAGGTGGTGTAAAGCGGTGTTTGGGTGAAGGGAATGGTGTTTCGGTCGAGAAATGGTGTTTGTTTGGGTCCCCCGGTTTCGGCCGAAAAGGTGAGGTTTGTTTCGAAAAATATTGTTTCGGTCGAAAAATGTTGTTATGGTGTTTGGGCCGAAACGTGGGGTTTCGCTTGAAAATTGATGTTTGGTTCGAGAAATGGTGTTTTGGTTAAAAAACGAAATTGCGTTTTCATTAACTGTGTATAGAAGATGTGTTTAAGTTAAAAGTTGGTGTTTGGGGTTGAAAAAATGATTTTTCGACCCGAACAAATGGGTATTTGGTAGAAAGAACCGTGTCTGGGTCGAAAGTGGTAGTTGGGTAGAAAAACAGTGTTTCCTTTATTTCGGTGAAAAAATGGTACTTGCAGTGAAATTTGGTGTTTGGGCAGGTGTCTCCTTTTATTTGGGTCAAATTATGGTTTTGGGACCAAAAGTGGCGCTCGGGTTGAAAGGCGGCGTTCAAATAAGTAAAATGGTGTTTTGGGCGTGAAATGTTGTTTATGTCGAAAAGAAGTGTTTCGGTGGAAAAAATATTACCCCGGTCGAAAATGGTGTTTTCCTTATTTGGGCGTAAAAATTGTTTTCATGTTAAAAATTGTTGAACAAATGGAGCTTCTGTGATCTGGGGTCACAAAATGGTTTTCGGACAGAAACTGGAGTACGAGTCGATAACTGCTGGTTTAGGTCGCAAAATGCCTTTCTGGGCGAGAAAATGGTGGTTCGGCCGAAAAAATGCTGTTCGGGCCGATAAGTTGTTTCGGTCGAATAATGGTATTTCGGTCCGAAAGAACGGTGTTTGGGTTGAAAATGGTAGTTGTGTTAAATGGCAGTGTTTTCTTTGAAAAAAAAAATGGTATTCGCATTGAAAATTGGCGTTTGGGTCGGTAAAATGGTGTTTTTTTTTATTATTTTATTATTTGTCCTCGTCTAAATATATGGTTTTGGGACGAAAACCGATGCTTGGGTCGAAAGGTGGTGTACGGATACGTGAAATCATGTCTGGGTCAATAGAATGGTGTTTCGATCGAAAAACGGTGTTTCTGTCGAAAAGAGGTGTTTCGGTGGAAAAAAAAAAATGTTATTTGGGCTTCAAAAATAGTGTTTCGGTGAAACGAAAACGGTGTGCACGTGGCAAATCGCTGTTTGGGATGAAAAAGTGTTGTTTTCTTAATCTGAGTGAAAAAATGGTTTTTCGACAAAAACTGATGTTTGGGTCAGAAAGTGGGATTTGGGTAAAAAAAAAAAGAGTGGTGTTAGGGTTGAAAACTCTTGTTTTGTGTCCCAAAATGCAGTTTGGATCGAAAAAGCGATGTTTCGGGACGAAAAATGTGGTTTGGGTAGAAAAAATAATAGTGTTTTTTCTGAAAAAATGATGTCTTGGTCGAAACATTGTGTTCCTCATGAAAAATGATGTTTGGTTCGAAAAATGGCCTTTCAGTTAAAAAAAAAAAAAAAAAAAGTTTTTTCCTTATTTGGGCAGAGAAATTTTGTTTACATTAAAAGTTGGTCTCCGGGTGGAAGAAATGGAGCTTTCGTTTTCTGGGGTCGAAAGGTTTTCCGGAGAGAAACGAGAGTTTGAGTCAGAAACTGCTGGTTCTGTTTGGGTTGGAAAAAAATGTTTCGATCGAAAAATGATGTTTCCGGTCCGAAAAAAAGTGTACTCGGTCCAAAACAATGGTATTTGCCCTGAAAAATGCTGTTTGGGTCCAAAAAATGATGTTTCGGACGAGAAGGTGAAGTTTGGGTGGAAAAATGGTGTTTCGGTAGAAAAATGTGGTCTGGTTGGAAAAGGGGGGATTCGCATTGGAAATTGGTGTTTGGTTCGATAAAATGATGTGTTTTTCTCTTTTTACTTTGGTCAAAATATGGTTTTGTAACGAAAGGTGGGGCTTGGGTCGAAAGGTGGTGTAAAGCGGTGTTTGGGTGAAGGGAATGGTGTTTCGGTCGAGAAATGGTGTTTGTTTGGGTCCCCCGGTTTCGGCCGAAAAGGTGAGGTTTGTTTCGAAAAATATTGTTTCGGTCGAAAAATGTTGTTATGGTGTTTGGGCCGAAACGTGGGGTTTCGCTTGAAAATTGATGTTTGGTTCGAGAAATGGTGTTTTGGTTAAAAAACGAAATTGCGTTTTCATTAACTGTGTATAGAAGATGTGTTTAAGTTAAAAGTTGGTGTTTGGGGTTGAAAAAATGATTTTTCGACCCGAACAAATGGGTATTTGGTAGAAAGAACCGTGTCTGGGTCGAAAGTGGTAGTTGGGTAGAAAAACAGTGTTTCCTTTATTTCGGTGAAAAAATGGTACTTGCAGTGAAATTTGGTGTTTGGGCAGGTGTCTCCTTTTATTTGGGTCAAATTATGGTTTTGGGACCAAAAGTGGCGCTCGGGTTGAAAGGCGGCGTTCAAATAAGTAAAATGGTGTTTTGGGCGTGAAATGTTGTTTATGTCGAAAAGAAGTGTTTCGGTGGAAAAAATATTACCCCGGTCGAAAATGGTGTTTTCCTTATTTGGGCGTAAAAATTGTTTTCATGTTAAAAATTGTTGAACAAATGGAGCTTCTGTGATCTGGGGTCACAAAATGGTTTTCGGACAGAAACTGGAGTACGAGTCGATAACTGCTGGTTTAGGTCGCAAAATGCCTTTCTGGGCGAGAAAATGGTGGTTCGGCCGAAAAAATGCTGTTCGGGCCGATAAGTTGTTTCGGTCGAATAATGGTATTTCGGTCCGAAAGAACGGTGTTTGGGTTGAAAATGGTAGTTGTGTTAAATGGCAGTGTTTTCTTTGAAAAAAAAAATGGTATTCGCATTGAAAATTGGCGTTTGGGTCGGTAAAATGGTGTTTTTTTTTTATTATTTTATTATTTGTCCTCGTCTAAATATATGGTTTTGGGACGAAAACCGATGCTTGGGTCGAAAGGTGGTGTACGGATACGTGAAATCATGTCTGGGTCAATAGAATGGTGTTTCGATCGAAAAACGGTGTTTCTGTCGAAAAGAGGTGTTTCGGTGGAAAAAAAAAATGTTATTTGGGCTTCAAAAATAGTGTTTCGGTGAAACGAAAACGGTGTGCACGTGGCAAATCGCTGTTTGGGATGAAAAAGTGTTGTTTTCTTAATCTGAGTGAAAAAATGGTTTTTCGACAAAAACTGGTGTTCGGGTCTGAAAGTGGGATTTGGGTAAAAAGAAAAAGAATGGGGATTGCGTCGAAAACTGTTGTTTTGTGTCCCAAAATGCAGTTTGGATCGAAAAAGCGATGTTTCGGGACGAAAAATGTGGTTTGGGTGGAAAAAATGATGTTTTCGGCGAAAAAATGATGTCCTGGTCGAAATATGGTGTTTCTCATGAAAAATTGATGTTTGCTTCGAATAATGGCCTTTCAGTTAAAAAAAAAAAAAAAAAAAAGTTTTTTCATTATTTGGGCAGAGAAATTTTGTTTACATTAAAAGTTGGTCTCCGGGTGGAAGAAATGGAGCTTTCGTTTTCTGGGGTCGAAAGGTTTTCCGGAGAGAAACGAGAGTTTGAGTCAGAAACTGCTGGTTCTGTTTGGGTTGAGAAAAAAATGTTTCGATCGAAAAATGATGTTTCCGGTCCGAAAAAAAGTGTACTCGGTCCAAAACAATGGTATTTGCCCTGAAAAATGCTGTTTGGGTCCAAAAAATGATGTTTCGGACGAGAAGGTGAAGTTTGGGTGGAAAAATGGTGTTTCGGTAGAAAAATGTGGTCTGGTTGGAAAAGGGGGGATTCGCATTGGAAATTGGTGTTTGGTTCGATAAAATGATGTGTTTTTCTCTTTTTACTTTGGTCAAAATATGGTTTTGTAACGAAAGGTGGGGCTTGGGTCGAAAGGTGGTGTAAAGCGGTGTTTGGGTGAAGGGAATGGTGTTTCGGTCGAGAAATGGTGTTTGTTTGGGTCCCCCGGTTTCGGCCGAAAAGGTGAGGTTTGTTTCGAAAAATATTGTTTCGGTCGAAAAATGTTGTTATGGTGTTTGGGCCGAAACGTGGGGTTTCGCTTGAAAATTGATGTTTGGTTCGAGAAATGGTGTTTTGGTTAAAAAACGAAATTGCGTTTTCATTAACTGTGTATAGAAGATGTGTTTAAGTTAAAAGTTGGTGTTTGGGGTTGAAAAAATGATTTTTCGACCCGAACAAATGGGTATTTGGTAGAAAGAACCGTGTCTGGGTCGAAAGTGGTAGTTGGGTAGAAAAACAGTGTTTCCTTTATTTCGGTGAAAAAATGGTACTTGCAGTGAAATTTGGTGTTTGGGCAGGTGTCTCCTTTTATTTGGGTCAAATTATGGTTTTGGGACCAAAAGTGGCGCTCGGGTTGAAAGGCGGCGTTCAAATAAGTAAAATGGTGTTTTGGGCGTGAAATGTTGTTTATGTCGAAAAGAAGTGTTTCGGTGGAAAAAATATTACCCCGGTCGAAAATGGTGTTTTCCTTATTTGGGCGTAAAAATTGTTTTCATGTTAAAAATTGTTGAACAAATGGAGCTTCTGTGATCTGGGGTCACAAAATGGTTTTCGGACAGAAACTGGAGTACGAGTCGATAACTGCTGGTTTAGGTCGCAAAATGCCTTTCTGGGCGAGAAAATGGTGGTTCGGCCGAAAAAATGCTGTTCGGGCCGATAAGTTGTTTCGGTCGAATAATGGTATTTCGGTCCGAAAGAACGGTGTTTGGGTTGAAAATGGTAGTTGTGTTAAATGGCAGTGTTTTCTTTGAAAAAAAAAATGGTATTCGCATTGAAAATTGGCGTTTGGGTCGGTAAAATGGTGTTTTTTTTTTATTATTTTATTATTTGTCCTCGTCTAAATATGGTTTTGGGACGAAAACCGATGCTTGGGTCGAAAGGTGGTGTACGGATACGTGAAATCATGTCTGGGTCAATAGAATGGTGTTTCGATCGAAAAACGGTGTTTCTGTCGAAAAGAGGTGTTTCGGTGGAAAAAAAAAAATGTTATTTGGGCTTCAAAAATAGTGTTTCGGTGAAACGAAAACGGTGTGCACGTGGCAAATCGCTGTTTGGGATGAAAAAGTGTTGTTTTCTTAATCTGAGTGAAAAAATAGTTTTTCGACAAAAACTGGTGTTTGGGTGAAAAAGTGGGATTTGGGTAAAAAGAAAAAGAGTGGTGTTTGCATCGAAAACTCTTGTTGTGTTCCAAAATGCTGTTTGGATCGAAAAAGCGATGTTTCGGGACGAAAAATGTGGTTTGGGTGGAAAAAATGATGTTTTCGGCGAAAAAATGATGTCCTGGTCGAAATATGGTGTTTCTCATGAAAAATTGATGTTTGCTTCGAATAATGGCCTTTCAGTTAAAAAAAAAAAAAAAAAAAGTTTTTTCATTATTTGGGCAGAGAAATTTTGTTTACATTAAAAGTTGGTCTCCGGGTGGAAGAAATGGAGCTTTCGTTTTCTGGGGTCGAAAGGTTTTCCGGAGAGAAACGAGAGTTTGAGTCAGAAACTGCTGGTTTGGGGCCCAAAATGCTGTTTGGGTTGGAAAAAAATGTTTCGATCGAAAAATGATGTTTCCGGTCCGAAAAAAAGTGTACTCGGTCCAAAACAATGGTATTTGCCCTGAAAAATGCTGTTTGGGTCCAAAAAATGATGTTTCGGACGAGAAGGTGAAGTTTGGGTGGAAAAATGGTGTTTCGATAGAAAAATGTGGTTTGGTGGGAAAAAAAAATGGGATTTGCACTAAAAACGGGTGTTTGGTCCGATAAAATGATACGTTTTTTTTTTTTTTTTTTTGTCAAAATATGTTTTTGAAACAAAAGGTGGGGCTTGGGTCGAAACGTGGTGTAAAGCGGTGTTTGGGTGAAGGGAATGGTGTTTCGGTCGAGAAATGGTGTTTGTTTGGGTCCCCCGGTTTCGGCCGAAAAGGTGAGGTTTGTTTCGAAAAATATTGTTTCGGTCGAAAAATGTTGTTATGGTGTTTGGGCCGAAACGTGGGGTTTCGCTTGAAAATTGATGTTTGGTTCGAGAAATGGTATTTTGGTTAAAAACGAAATGGCGTTTTCATTAACTGTGTATAAAAATTGTGTTTACTTTAAAAGTTGGTGTTTGGGTTGAGAAAATGATTTTTCGGTCCGAACAAATGGGTATTTGGTAGAAAGAACCGTGTCTGGGTCGAAAGTGGTAGTTGGGTAGAAAAACAATGTTTTCTTTATTTCGGTGAAAAAATGTTAATTGCAGTGAAAATTGGTGTTTGAGCAGGTAAAATGGTGTCTTTTTTTATTTGGGTCAAATTATGACTTTGGGACCAAAAGTGGCGCTCGGGTTGAAAGGCGGCGTTCAAATAAGTAAAATGGTGTTTTGGGCGTGAAATGTTGTTTATGTCGAAAAGAAGTGTTTCGGTGGAAAAAATATTACCCCGGTCGAAAATGGTGTTTTCCTTATTTGGGCGTAAAAATTGTTTTCATGTTAAAAATTGTTGAACAAATGGAGCTTCTGTGATCTGGGGTCACAAAATGGTTTTCGGACAGAAACTGGAGTACGAGTCGATAACTGCTGGTTTAGGTCGCAAAATGCCTTTCTGGGCGAGAAAATGGTGGTTCGGCCGAAAAAATGCTGTTCGGGCCGATAAGTTGTTTCGGTCGAATAATGGTATTTCGGTCCGAAAGAACGGTGTTTGGGTTGAAAATGGTAGTTGTGTTAAATGGCAGTGTTTTCTTTGAAAAAAAAATGGTATTCGCATTGAAAATTGGCGTTTGGGTCGGTAAAATGGTGTTTTTTTTTATTATTTTATTATTTGTCCTCGTCTAAATATATGGTTTTGGGACGAAAACCGATGCTTGGGTCGAAAGGTGGTGTACGGATACGTGAAATCATGTCTGGGTCAATAGAATGGTGTTTCGATCGAAAAACGGTGTTTCTGTCGAAAAGAGGTGTTTCGGTGGAAAAAAAAAATGTTATTTGGGCTTCAAAAATAGTGTTTCGGTGAAACGAAAACGGTGTGCACGTGGCAAATCGCTGTTTGGGATGAAAAAGTGTTGTTTTCTTAATCTGAGTGAAAAAATGGTTTTTCGACAAAAACTGGTGTTCGGGTCTGAAAGTGGGATTTGGGTAAAAAAAAAAGAATGGGGATTGCGTCGAAAACTGTTGTTTTGTGTCCCAAAATGCAGTTTGGATCGAAAAAGCGATGTTTCGGGACGAAAAATGTGGTTTGGGTGGAAAAAATGATGTTTTCGGCGAAAAAATGATGTCCTGGTCGAAATATGGTGTTTCTCATGAAAAATTGATGTTTGCTTCGAATAATGGCCTTTCAGTTAAAAAAAAAAAAAAAAAAAAAAGGTTTTTTCATTATTTGGGCAGAGAAATTTTGTTTACATTAAAAGTTGGTCTCCGGGTGGAAGAAATGGAGCTTTCGTTTTCTGGGGTCGAAAGGTTTTCCGGAGAGAAACGAGAGTTTGAGTCAGAAACTGCTGGTTTGGGGCTGTTTGGGTTGAGAAAAAAATGTTTCGATCGAAAAATGATGTTTCCGGTCCGAAAAAAAGTGTACTCGGTCCAAAACAATGGTATTTGCCCTGAAAAATGCTGTTTGGGTCCAAAAAATGATGTTTCGGACGAAAAGATGAAGTTTGGGTTGAAAAATTGTTCCGGTAGAAAAATGTAGTTTGGTTCGAAAAAATGGGATTTGCATTGAAAATTGGTGTTTTGTTCGATAAAATGTATTTTTTTTTTGTTTCATTTTGGTCAAAATATGGTTTTGTAACGAAAGGTGGGGCTTGGGTCGAAAGGTGGTGTAAAGCGGTGTTTGGGTGAAGGGAATGGTGTTTCGGTCGAGAAATGGTGTTTGTTTGGGTCCCCCGGTTTCGGCCGAAAAGGTGAGGTTTGTTTCGAAAAATATTGTTTCGGTCGAAAAATGTTGTTATGGTGTTTGGGCCGAAAAAATGATGTTTGGGTTGTTGAAACGTCGTGTTTCGCTCAAAAATTGATGTTTGGTTTGAGAAATGGTGTTTTGGTTAAAAACGAAATGGCGTTTTCATTAACTGTGTATAAAAATTGTGTTGAAGTTAAAAGTTGGTGTTTGGGGTTGAAAAAATGATTTTTCGACCCGAACAAATGGGTATTTGGTAGAAAGAACCGTGTCTGGGTCGAAAGTGGTAGTTGGGTAGAAAAACAGTGTTTCCTTTATTTCGGTGAAAAAATGGTACTTGCAGTGAAATTTGGTGTTTGGGCAGGTGTCTCCTTTTATTTGGGTCAAATTATGGTTTTGGGACCAAAAGTGGCGCTCGGGTTGAAAGGCGGCGTTCAAATAAGTAAAATGGTGTTTTGGGCGTGAAATGTTGTTTATGTCGAAAAGAAGTGTTTCGGTGGAAAAAATATTACCCCGGTCGAAAATGGTGTTTTCCTTATTTGGGCGTAAAAATTGTTTTCATGTTAAAAATTGTTGAACAAATGGAGCTTCTGTGATCTGGGGTCACAAAATGGTTTTTGGACAGAAACTGGAGTATGAGTCGATAATTGCTGGTTTGGGTTGCAAAATGCTTTTTGGGGTGGGAAAATGGTGTTTCGGCCGAAAAAATGCTGTTCGGGCCGATAAGTTGTTTCGGTCGAATAATGGTATTTCGGTCCGAAAGAACGGTGTTTGGGTTGAAAATGGTAGTTGTGTTAAATGGCAGTGTTTTCTTTGAAAAAAAAAATGGTATTTGCATTGAAAATTGTTGTTTGGGTCGGTAAAATGGTGTTTTTTTTTTTTACTTGGGTCTAAATATGGTTTTGGGATGAAAATTGGTGCTTGGGTCGAAAGGTGGTGTACGGATTTGTGAAATCATGTTTGGGCCAAGAGAATGGTGTTTCGATCGAAAAACGGTGTTTCTGTCGAAAAGAGGTGTTTCGGTGGAAAAAAAAAATGTTATTTGGGCTTCAAAAATAGTGTTTCGGTGAAACGAAAACGGTGTGCACGTGGCAAATCGCTGTTTGGGATGAAAAAGTGTTGTTTTCTTAATCTGAGTGAAAAAATAGTTTTTCGACAAAAACTGGGGTTCGGGTCAAAATGTGGGATTTGGGTAAAAAGAAAAAGAACGGTGTTTGTATCAAAAACTGTTGTTTTGTGTCCCAAAATGCAGTTTGGATCGAAAAAGCGATGTTTCGGGACGAAAAATGTGGTTTGGGTGGAAAAAATGATGTTTTCGGCGAAAAAATGATGTCCTGGTCGAAATATGGTGTTTCTCATGAAAAATTGATGTTTGCTTCGAATAATGGCCTTTCAGTTAAAAAAAAAAAAAAAAAAAAAGGTTTTTTCCTTATTTGGGCAGAGAAATTTTGTTTACATTAAAAGTTGGTCTCCGGGTGGAAGAAATGGAGCTTTCGTTTTCTGGGGTCGAAAGGTTTTCCGGAGAGAAACGAGAGTTTGAGTCAGAAACTGCTGGTTCTGTTTGGGTTGAGAAAAAAATGTTTCGATCGAAAAATGATGTTTCCGGTCCGAAAAAAAGTGTACTCGGTCCAAAACAATGGTATTTGCCCTGAAAAATTCTGTTTGGGTCCAAAAAATGATGTGTTGGACGAAAAGATGAAGTTTGGGTTGAAAAATTGTTCCGGTAGAAAAATGTAGTTTGGTTCGAAAAAATGGGATTTGCATTGAAAATTGGTGTTTGGTTCGATAAAATGATGTGTTTTTCTCTTTTTACTTTGGTCAAAATATGGTTTTGTAACGAAAGGTGGGGCTTGGGTCGAAAGGTGGTGTAAAGCGGTGTTTGGGTGAAGGGAATGGTGTTTCGGTCGAGAAATGGTGTTTGTTTGGGTCCCCCGGTTTCGGCCGAAAAGGTGAGGTTTGTTTCGAAAAATATTGTTTCGGTCGAAAAATGTTGTTATGGTGTTTGGGCCGAAACGTGGGGTTTCGCTTGAAAATTGATGTTTGGTTTGAGAAATGGTGTTTTGGTTAAAAACGAAATGGCGTTTTCATTAACTGTGTATAAAAATTGTGTTGAAGTTAAAAGTTGGTGTTTGGGTTCAAAAAATGATTTTTCGGTCCGAACAGGTATTTGGTTGAAAAAACTGTGTTTGGGTCGAAAATGATAGTTGGGTAGAAAAACAATGTTTTCTTTATTTCGGTGAAAAAATGTTAATTGCAGTGAAAATTGGTGTTTGAGCAGGTAAAATGGTGTCTCCTTTTATTTGGGTCAAATTATGGTTTTGGGACCAAAAGTGGCGTTTGGGTTGAAAAAGCGGTGTTTAAATAAGTAAATTGGTGTTTGGGCAAGATAATGGTGTTTTGGGCAAAAAATGTTGTTTCTGTCGAAATGAAGTGTTTCGGTGTAAAAATTGTTACCTAAATCGAAAATGGTGTTTTCCTTTATTTGGGTGTAAAAAGTGTTTTAATGTTAAAAATTGTTGAACAAATGGAGCTTCTGTGATCTGGGGTCACAAAATGGTTTTCGGACAGAAACTGGAGTACGAGTCGATAACTGCTGGTTTAGGTCGCAAAATGCCTTTCTGGGCGAGAAAATGGTGGTTCGGCCGAAAAAATGCTGTTCGGGCCGATAAGTTGTTTCGGTCGAATAATGGTATTTCGGTCCGAAAGAACGGTGTTTGGGTTGAAAATGGTAGTTGTGTTAAATGGCAGTGTTTTCTTTGAAAAAAAAAATGGTATTCGCATTGAAAATTGGCGTTTGGGTCGGTAAAATGGTGTTTTTTTTTTATTATTTTATTATTTGTCCTCGTCTAAATATATGGTTTTGGGACGAAAACCGATGCTTGGGTCGAAAGGTGGTGTACGGATACGTGAAATCATGTCTGGGTCAATAGAATGGTGTTTCGATCGAAAAACGGTGTTTCTGTCGAAAAGAGGTGTTTCGGTGGGAAAAAAAAAATGTTATTTGGGCTTCAAAAATAGTGTTTCGGTGAAACGAAAACGGTGTGCACGTGGCAAATCGCTGTTTGGGATGAAAAAGTGTTGTTTTCTTAATCTGAGTGAAAAAATGGTTTTTCGACAAAAACTGGTGTTCGGGTCTGAAAGTGGGATTTGGGTAAAAAGAAAAAGAATGGGGATTGCGTCGAAAACTGTTGTTTTGTGTCCCAAAATGCAGTTTGGATCGAAAAAGCGATGTTTCGGGACGAAAAATGTGGTTTGGGTGGAAAAAATGATGTTTTCGGCGAAAAAATGATGTCCTGGTCGAAATATGGTGTTTCTCATGAAAAATTGATGTTTGCTTCGAATAATGGCCTTTCAGTTAAAAAAAAAAAAAAAAAAAAAAAAAAATGTTTTTTCATTATTTGGGCAGAGAAATTTTGTTTACATTAAAAGTTGGTCTCCGGGTGGAAGAAATGGAGCTTTCGTTTTCTGGGGTCGAAAGGTTTTCCGGAGAGAAACGAGAGTTTGAGTCAGAAACTGCTGGTTCTGTTTGGGTTGGAAAAAAATGTTTCGATCGAAAAATGATGTTTCCGGTCCGAAAAAAAGTGTACTCGGTCCAAAACAATGGTATTTGCCCTGAAAAATGCTGTTTGGGTCCAAAAAATGATGTTTCGGACGAGAAGGTGAAGTTTGGGTGGAAAAATGGTGTTTCGGTAGAAAAATGTGGTCTGGTTGGAAAAGGGGGGATTCGCATTGGAAATTGGTGTTTGGTTCGATAAAATGATGTGTTTTTCTCTTTTTACTTTGGTCAAAATATGGTTTTGTAACGAAAGGTGGGGCTTGGGTCGAAAGGTGGTGTAAAGCGGTGTTTGGGTGAAGGGAATGGTGTTTCGGTCGAGAAATGGTGTTTGTTTGGGTCCCCCGGTTTCGGCCGAAAAGGTGAGGTTTGTTTCGAAAAATATTGTTTCGGTCGAAAAATGTTGTTATGGTGTTTGGGCCGAAACGTGGGGTTTCGCTTGAAAATTGATGTTTGGTTCGAGAAATGGTGTTTTGGTTAAAAAACGAAATTGCGTTTTCATTAACTGTGTATAGAAGATGTGTTTAAGTTAAAAGTTGGTGTTTGGGGTTGAAAAAATGATTTTTCGGTCCGAACAAATGGGTATTTGCTAGAAAAAACTATGTTTGGGTCAAAAATGTTGGATAGAAAAACAATGTTTTCTTTATTTCGGTGAAAAAATGGTACTTGCAGTGAAATTTGGTGTTTGGGCAGGTGTCTCCTTTTATTTGGGTCAAATTATGGTTTTGGGACCAAAAGTGGCGCTTGGGTTGAAAGGCGGCGTTCAAATAAGTAAAATGGTGTTTTGGGCGTGAAATGTTGTTTATGTCGAAAAGAAGTGTTTCGGTGGAAAAAATATTACCCCGGTCGAAAATGGTGTTTTCCTTATTTGGGCGTAAAAATTGTTTTCATGTTAAAAATTGTTGAACAAATGGAGCTTCTGTGATCTGGGGTCACAAAATGGTTTTCGGACAGAAACTGGAGTACGAGTCGATAACTGCTGGTTTAGGTCGCAAAATGCCTTTCTGGGCGAGAAAATGGTGGTTCGGCCGAAAAAATGCTGTTCGGGCCGATAAGTTGTTTCGGTCGAATAATGGTATTTCGGTCCGAAAGAACGGTGTTTGGGTTGAAAATGGTAGTTGTGTTAAATGGCAGTGTTTTCTTTGAAAAAAAAATGGTATTCGCATTGAAAATTGGCGTTTGGGTCGGTAAAATGGTGTTTTTTTTTTATTATTTTATTATTTGTCCTCGTCTAAATATATGGTTTTGGGACGAAAACCGATGCTTGGGTCGAAAGGTGGTGTACGGATACGTGAAATCATGTCTGGGTCAATAGAATGGTGTTTCGATCGAAAAACGGTGTTTCTGTCGAAAAGAGGTGTTTCGGTGGAAAAAAAAAATGTTATTTGGGCTTCAAAAATAGTGTTTCGGTGAAACGAAAACGGTGTGCACGTGGCAAATCGCTGTTTGGGATGAAAAAGTGTTGTTTTCTTAATCTGAGTGAAAAAATGGTTTTTCGACAAAAACTGGTGTTCGGGTCTGAAAGTGGGATTTGGGTAAAAAGAAAAAGAATGGGGATTGCGTCGAAAACTGTTGTTTTGTGTCCCAAAATGCAGTTTGGATCGAAAAAGCGATGTTTCGGGACGAAAAATGTGGTTTGGGTGGAAAAAATGATGTTTTCGGCGAAAAAATGATGTCCTGGTCGAAATATGGTGTTTCTCATGAAAAATTGATGTTTGCTTCGAATAATGGCCTTTCAGTTAAAAAAAAAAAAAAAAAAAGGTTTTTTCATTATTTGGGCAGAGAAATTTTGTTTACATTAAAAGTTGGTCTCCGGGTGGAAGAAATGGAGCTTTCGTTTTCTGGGGTCGAAAGGTTTTCCGGAGAGAAACGAGAGTTTGAGTCAGAAACTGCTGGTTTGGGGCCCAAAATGCTGTTTGGGTTGAGAAAAAAATGTTTCGATCGAAAAATGATGTTTCCGGTCCGAAAAAAAGTGTACTCGGTCCAAAACAATGGTATTTGCCCTGAAAAATGCTGTTTGGGTCCAAAAAATGATGTTTCGGACGAGAAGGTGAAGTTTGGGTGGAAAAATTGTTTCGGTAGAAAAATGTGGTCTGGTTGGAAAAGGGGGGATTCGCATTGGAAATTGGTGTTTGGTTCGATAAAATGATGTGTTTTTCTCTTTTTACTTTGGTCAAAATATGGTTTTGTAACGAAAGGTGGGGCTTGGGTCGAAAGGTGGTGTAAAGCGGTGTTTGGGTGAAGGGAATGGTGTTTCGGTCGAGAAATGGTGTTTGTTTGGGTCCCCCGGTTTCGGCCGAAAAGGTGAGGTTTGTTTCGAAAAATATTGTTTCGGTCGAAAAATGTTGTTATGGTGTTTGGGCCGAAACGTGGGGTTTCGCTTGAAAATTGATGTTTGGTTCGAGAAATGGTGTTTTGGTTGCGTTTTCATTAACTGTGTATAGAAGATGTGTTTAAGTTAAAAGTTGGTGTTTGGGGTTGAAAAAATGATTTTTCGACCCGAACAAATGGGTATTTGGTAGAAAGAACCGTGTCTGGGTCGAAAGTGGTAGTTGGGTAGAAAAACAGTGTTTCCTTTATTTCGGTGAAAAAATGGTACTTGCAGTGAAATTTGGTGTTTGGGCAGGTGTCTCCTTTTATTTGGGTCAAATTATGGTTTTGGGACCAAAAGTGGCGCTTGGGTTGAAAGGCGGCGTTCAAATAAGTAAAATGGTGTTTTGGGCGTGAAATGTTGTTTATGTCGAAAAGAAGTGTTTCGGTGGAAAAAATATTACCCCGGTCGAAAATGGTGTTTTCCTTATTTGGGCGTAAAAATTGTTTTCATGTTAAAAATTGTTGAACAAATGGAGCTTCTGTGATCTGGGGTCACAAAATGGTTTTCGGACAGAAACTGGAGTACGAGTCGATAACTGCTGGTTTAGGTCGCAAAATGCCTTTCTGGGCGAGAAAATGGTGGTTCGGCCGAAAAAATGCTGTTCGGGCCGATAAGTTGTTTCGGTCGAATAATGGTATTTCGGTCCGAAAGAACGGTGTTTGGGTTGAAAATGGTAGTTGTGTTAAATGGCAGTGTTTTCTTTGAAAAAAAAAATGGTATTCGCATTGAAAATTGGCGTTTGGGTCGGTAAAATGGTGTTTTTTTTTTATTATTTTATTATTTGTCCTCGTCTAAATATATGGTTTTGGGACGAAAACCGATGCTTGGGTCGAAAGGTGGTGTACGGATACGTGAAATCATGTCTGGGTCAATAGAATGGTGTTTCGATCGAAAAACGGTGTTTCTGTCGAAAAGAGGTGTTTCGGTGGAAAAAAAAAAATGTTATTTGGGCTTCAAAAATAGTGTTTCGGTGAAACGAAAACGGTGTGCACGTGGCAAATCGCTGTTTGGGATGAAAAAGTGTTGTTTTCTTAATCTGAGTGAAAAAATGGTTTTTCGACAAAAACTGGGGTTCGGGTCAAAATGTGGGATTTGGGTAAAAAGAAAAAGAACGGTGTTTGTATCAAAAACTCTTGTATTGTGTCCCAAAATGCGGTTTGGGTCGAAAAAGCGATGTTTCGGGACGAAAAATGTGGTTTGGGTGGAAAAAATGATGTTTTCTGGCTGAAAAAATGATGTCCTGGTCGAAATATGGTGTTTCTCATGAAAAATGATGTTTGCTTCGAATAATGGCCTTTCAGTTAAAAAAAAAAAAAAAAAAAGGTTTTTTCATTATTTGGGCAGAGAAATTTTGTTTACATTAAAAGTTGGTCTCCGGGTGGAAGAAATGGAGCTTTCGTTTTCTGGGGTCGAAAGGTTTTCCGGAGAGAAACGAGAGTTTGAGTCAGAAACTGCTGGTTTGGGGCCCAAAATGCTGTTTGGGTTGAGAAAAAAATGTTTCGATCGAAAAATGATGTTTCCGGTCCGAAAAAAAGTGTACTCGGTCCAAAACAATGGTATTTGCCCTGAAAAATGCTGTTTGGGTCCAAAAAATGATGTTTCGGACGAGAAGGTGAAGTTTGGGTGGAAAAATGGTGTTTCGGTAGAAAAATGTGGTCTGGTTGGAAAAGGGGGGATTCGCATTGGAAATTGGTGTTTGGTTCGATAAAATGATGTGTTTTTCTCTTTTTACTTTGGTCAAAATATGGTTTTGTAACGAAAGGTGGGGCTTGGGTCGAAAGGTGGTGTAAAGCGGTGTTTGGGTGAAGGGAATGGTGTTTCGGTCGAGAAATGGTGTTTGTTTGGGTCCCCCGGTTTCGGCCGAAAAGGTGAGGTTTGTTTCGAAAAATATTGTTTCGGTCGAAAAATGTTGTTATGGTGTTTGGGCCGAAACGTGGGGTTTCGCTTGAAAATTGATGTTTGGTTCGAGAAATGGTGTTTTGGTTAAAAAACGAAATTGCGTTTTCATTAACTGTGTATAGAAGATGTGTTTAAGTTAAAAGTTGGTGTTTGGGGTTGAAAAAATGATTTTTCGGTCCGAACAAATGGGTATTTGGTAGAAAGAACCGTGTCTGGGTCGAAAGTGGTAGTTGGGTAGAAAAACAGTGTTTCCTTTATTTCGGTGAAAAAATGGTACTTGCAGTGAAATTTGGTGTTTGGGCATTGAACAAATGGGCTTCTGTGATCTGGGGTCACAAAATGGTTTTCGGACAGAAACTGGAGTACGAGTCGATAACTGCTGGTTTAGGTCGCAAAATGCCTTTCTGGGCGAGAAAATGGTGGTTCGGCCGAAAAAATGCTGTTCGGGCCGATAAGTTGTTTCGGTCGAATAATGGTATTTCGGTCCGAAGAACGGTGTTTGGGTTGAAAATGGTAGTTGTGTTAAATGGCAGTGTTTTCTTTGAAAAAAAAAATGGTATTCGCATTGAAAATTGGCGTTTGGGTCGGTAAAATGGTGTTTTTTTTTTATTATTTTATTATTTGTCCTCGTCTAAATATATGGTTTTGGGACGAAAACCGATGCTTGGGTCGAAAGGTGGTGTACGGATACGTGAAATCATGTCTGGGTCAATAGAATGGTGTTTCGATCGAAAAACGGTGTTTCTGTCGAAAAGAGGTGTTTCGGTGGAAAAAAAAAAATGTTATTTGGGCTTCAAAAATAGTGTTTCGGTGAAACGAAAACGGTGTGCACGTGGCAAATCGCTGTTTGGGATGAAAAAGTGTTGTTTTCTTAATCTGAGTGAAAAAATGGTTTTTCGACAAAAACTGGTGTTCGGGTCTGAAAGTGGGATTTGGGTAAAAGAAAAAGAATGGGGATTGCGTCGAAAACTGTTGTTTTGTGTCCCAAAATGCAGTTTGGATCGAAAAAGCGATGTTTCGGGACGAAAAATGTGGTTTGGGTGGAAAAAAATGATGTTTTCGGCGAAAAAATGATGTCCTGGTCGAAATATGGTGTTTCTCATGAAAAATTGATGTTTGCTTCGAATAATGGCCTTTCAGTTAAAAAAAAAAAAAAAAAAAAAAATGTTTTTTCCTTATTTGGGCAGAGAAATTTTGTTTACATTAAAAGTTGGTCTCCGGGTGGAAGAAATGGAGCTTTCGTTTTCTGGGGTCGAAAGGTTTTCCGGAGAGAAACGAGAGTTTGAGTGAGAAACTGCTGGTTTGGGGCCCAAAATGCTGTTTGGGTTGAGAAAAAAATGTTTCGGTCGATAAATGATGTTTTGGTCCTAAAAAATGTGTAATTGGTCACAAAAAATGGTATTTGCCCTGAAAAATTCTGTTTGGGTCCAAAAAATGATGTTTCGGACGAGAAGGTGAAGTTTGGGTGGAAAAATGGTGTTTCGGTAGAAAAATGTGGTCTGGTTGGAAAAGGGGGGATTCGCATTGGAAATTGGTGTTTGGTTCGATAAAATGATGTGTTTTTCTCTTTTTACTTTGGTCAAAATATGGTTTTGTAACGAAAGGTGGGGCTTGGGTCGAAAGGTGGTGTAAAGCGGTGTTTGGGTGAAGGGAATGGTGTTTCGGTCGAGAAATGGTGTTTGTTTGGGTCCCCCGGTTTCGGCCGAAAAGGTGAGGTTTGTTTCGAAAAATATTGTTTCGGTCGAAAAATGTTGTTATGGTGTTTGGGCCGAAACGTGGGGTTTCGCTTGAAAATTGATGTTTGGTTCGAGAAATGGTGTTTTGGTTGCGTTTTCATTAACTGTGTATAGAAGATGTGTTTAAGTTAAAAGTTGGTGTTTGGGGTTGAAAAAATGATTTTTCGGTCCGAACAAATGGGTATTTGGTAGAAAGAACCGTGTCTGGGTCGAAAGTGGTAGTTGGGTAGAAAAACAGTGTTTCCTTTATTTCGGTGAAAAAATGGTACTTGCAGTGAAATTTGGTGTTTGGGCAGGTGTCTCCTTTTATTTGGGTCAAATTATGGTTTTGGGACCAAAAGTGGCGCTTGGGTTGAAAGGCGGCGTTCAAATAAGTAAAATGGTGTTTTGGGCGTGAAATGTTGTTTATGTCGAAAAGAAGTGTTTCAGTGGAAAAAATATTACCCCGGTCGAAAATGGTGTTTTCCTTATTTGGGCGTAAAAATTGTTTTCATGTTAAAAATTGTTGAACAAATGGAGCTTCTGTGATCTGGGGTCACAAAATGGTTTTCGGACAGAAACTGGAGTACGGGCGAGAAAATGGTGGTTCGGCCGAAAAATGCTGTTTGGGCCGATAAGTTGTTTCGGTCGAATAATGGTATTTCGGTCCGAAAAATGGCTTTTTGGTCGAAAGAACTGTGTTTGTCACGCCCCAGGGCGGCCGTCCCCGAGACGTGGCAATATTGAAATATCTGCTATGAATACCTAAGATCAATAAAGACTCCAACAACAACACACAAGGTGGCAAAGCAAAGGTAATGATAACTGACTGAAAAGCGGAAGCATAATATATAAACAATGTCTGTAAACCAAAAACATTATTACAGACTCGAATACACAATCACTGTCCTGTGAGAGCCAAGTCTAGTCCAAATAAAATACAACATGTGCCACATGCACGATTTACAATACATAAAATGACTCTAGGACTGCTGACAGCTCGCACTCGCCACCCGCCGGAAGAACGCTCCACGCCCATAAGACCATGCCACAGGAAAGCTCCCGCTCCACGCCCAACACTGCCCCTGAAAAGAAACAGTATGCGAGGGGTGAGCTACAAGCTCAGTGAGTGGCTGGAAACCAATCACCATACAACAGTTCAATACTAAAACAATTTCCTTTCAAGGAAAAACATGGGTAGAAACCCAATGGATAACAAGGTCACGCGGCGGTGCGACCAACCTCACCCTCACCCTCACTCCCGGAGGAAGACTCTTGGGTCTTTTGGGGAGAGACCATACCGTTGGTCGAGGAGACCCGGGATTACTGGTCCACACAACACTACTGGATCACCAACCTCACCCTCACCCTCACTCTCGGAGGGAGACTCTTGGGTCTCTTGGGGAGAGACCATACCGTTGGTCGATGAGACCCGGAATTACTGGTCTACATCGAGATAACTGCCCAACGATGTCTTTGAACATCGATACGCAACCGGACCCAACTATGGGAACGGACAACCACGAATGGGTCACGCGGCGACGTGTCTTCACCTCATCCTCAGGTGACATAGGACTTTTGGAGAGATTAGACTCCCCTACACCCTTGGTCCACTGGTAGCCCTTTCACCGGTAGTCACTAACTGGTATACTCCCACGATCAATACGCTTCCGAACGCCTCGGTGGTACCTACGGATGGGAGCCCTCTGTCAGGACAGCTTTTCCAACGCCGGGAAGTTCCTACATCGGATCCAACGAAGGGGAGAACGATTCCACGCTCGCAATATCATTCGTTAACCCTCTCCCGGGTAGCCTTTACCTGGTATACCCCCACGATCAGTACATCTTGCCACATGCAACGATAGTACCTACAGGTGGGGGCCCTCTGTCAGGACAGCTACAACCTGGGCCGCTTCAACACGGATGACATTGGGAGGAAACACTCCATGTTCACAAAGTGAACCCAATGGAAAAATAACTACTCTCGATAATCACATATCGATGATAGCGAACACTATTGTACTCCCACACGGTTGCGTCGCTCGGACACAAGGGGGGTTTGCCTCTGCTCTCACAGAGAAATAATCCCAAGGCACATAACCCAACAGGCGGTTCATATACACGCCTAGCACGGGTAGGCCTAGCTTAATGCCACAACTACCAGTTTAACAAAACCGATAAGATAATGAATTCTCCTGAATTCCAAACGAGTGCATCGCTCGGATGCATGGGGGCGATTACATCACTAGCGCTCTAACTAATAAGGTACAACCCGACAACGGGTCATACCCACGCCTATTTCAGATTGGCCTGATTAGTTTTAACATGCGCATATATTTCATAGGAGAATTAAATCTTAGCTACGTGCATGAACCATATGCACGATCACATATCAATTAATCATAGGGATACTCCCTAATCATGGATTTACATCATAAACAGCAATCATACAACATGCATACAAGGTATGGCCCACTTAATCCTGCATACGTGGCCATTAATCATAAGCACACAAGGCATAACTTAAGCATGCGTTGGATATCACCAACTTAAAAGAAAGGGTCAAGCGCGATCTCGCGCACTAACAAGTGCGTGCCAATATTCCAAACGAACCTGAGTCGAGTAGGAAATCGCATCTACTTACTCAGTTCGTTCAGAGGGAGAGAGCGAGAGAGATCATCATCTCATGAAGCTGGTCATAGCTTTGCCCCATTAGCATGGGCGCAACAACTACACCACGCCCTCGAGTCTTATCGCAAGGGAATATTAGGTAGGTGCCCGTTATTAACCCAGACTTAATCATGCTGGATATTCCACTTAATATGTTGGGAGTAGTATTACAATACTACCTAAGGCATGCCATATTCTATACATCAATACACATTACAGCAATACATGCCCATACTAGAGCGGCACATGCAACACAATCATTCATACATGGATACAATACATATAATATATGCCTAGCATGTAAGATATCTAACATATTATAGTCTAAGCATGGTCATACTACTTATCTACACAAGTAGTAGCTAGGACGCCCCATCGATGCTCGACGCACGACTATGCGCGTCGAGCGCATCTCGAGAGGGGGGGGATTGGACCAAACCACTCACCGCAACCCGGGACCTCGCGCATCCCTTCCGACGAGATCTGCATGGTAAGGGCATCAAATTTGGTGAGTGACATCATATTATAACATTCAAAAATTACTAGAAATACCAAAGACTTAGACATGCACGCATACGGGCTCGCACGCATGCGAGCACGCGCGTACGCACGCATGCCCGAGTGCCCCAGCACCTACCCGAGCCCCTAGGCAGCCCCGCGCATGCCCCAGCGCGCGCCCGCACTGGCACCCTGCCGCATGCCCAAGCCAGCCCAGACAACCTGCCCTGCGCACGCGCACGTGCACGTCCTGCGCGCACCCCGCTCGCTGCAAGCGTTTGCGCGCACCCGCGCGCCCACTCCGTGCACACGCGCACGCGCACGCGCACGCCTGCGCCTGCCAGTGCTCCTCTGCGCGCGCAGACAGACCCGCGTGCGCGCCCGGCACTCTTTTAACCCTTTAACCCCTCCCCCACACTTCTCACTCACCCTAAACCAATTACCTAGCATGCATGACTTCCCAACAACCCCTAAGCCATGAAAAAACCAAAGAAAAGAAGGGGAAGAGCTCACCTTGGGAGGGGGAATGAAAGGGGGAGATTCAGGGGCCCTCGATGCACCCGCGACCACCTCAACCACCACCACCACTACCACCACCTCCACAGCCCTCCTCATGTTTTCTTGGCTGAAAATCAGGAGGGGGGGGGGGGAAGGGCATGAGAGGGAGCTTGAGAGAAGAGAATCAACAACAAGAACAACTACTTGCACAAACACCTTCTACAAGCACCTCCATTTCCTCCTTCATGAACCCTCCTTCTTCTTCTCCACCCAATACACACAAATGCGAGGGAGAGGAAAAAGAAAGCCACGGATGGCTTGAGAGGGGAGAGAGAGAGGGAAGTGACACACACACACACACACATTTTTGGGGCTTTAAATGGAGAAAAAGGTGTTAGGTGAGGTTGACTTGTCAACCCTCACCAACACAAACAAACAAAGGAGCTTCATGACTTGGTCAAAATACATCAAATCCCCACTTAGACGTGCACAAACAATTCTCACCACACAATCCAGTAACGGCCAAACCCGGATACGATTCGGAATTGCATATTTTTCAAAACGTTACCGGAATTCAATGAAATTTTTATGGGTAGTACAGAACGGTACCAGGACCCATAATATGCAGTTAGATTTCAAATCAGAGTGCTCTAACTCCCGCAGGTGGCTAAAAGCCAAAATTTTAGCGACTCCGATCGAAAAAGAAAAGGCCCTGAATGACCCAGATGTGACCAAGGCTTAACCGAAATGGCTCCAAATGACACAGGCATAACATGTTTCGGTCGAAAATGGTAGTTGTGTTAAATAGCAGTGTTTTCGTTGAAAAAAATGGTATTTGCATTGAAAATTGTTGTTTGGGTCGGTAAAATGGTGTTTTTTTTTTTTACTTGGGTCTAAATATGGTTTTGGGATGAAAATTGGTGCTTGGGTCGAACGGTGGTGTATGGATATGCGAAATCAAGTTTGGGTCAAGAGAATGGAGTTTCGATCAAAAAATGGTGTTTCTGTCGAAAAGATGTGTTTCAGTGGAAAAAATGTTATTTGGGTTTAAAAATAAAGTTTTCAATAATTCGGTGAAACAAAAACGGTGTCTACTTGGAAAATTGGTGTTTGGGATGAAAAAGTGTTATTTTCTTAATTTGGGTCAAAAAATGATTTTTCGACAAAAACTGGTATTTGGGTCTAAAAGTGGGATTTGGGTAAAAAGAAAAAGAATCGTGTTTGCGTCGAAGGCTGTTGTTTTGTGTCCCAAAATGCAATTTGGATCGAAAAAGTGATGTTTCGGGATGAAAAATGTGGTTTGGGTGGAAAAAATGAAGTTTTCGGAGAAAAAATGATGTCTCAGTTGAAATATGGTGTTTCTTTTGAAAAATGATGTTTGGTTCAAATAATGGTCTTTCTGTTAAAAAAAAAAATGGTTTTTCATTATTTGGGCATAGAAATTTTATTTACGTTAAAAGTTATTATTTGGGTGGAAAAAATGGAGCTTTCATTATTTTGGGGTCGAAAGGTTTTCTGGAGAGAAACGAGAGTTTGAGTCAGAAACTGCTGGTTTGGGGCCCAAAATGGTGTTTGGGTTGAGAAAAAAATGTTTCGGTCGAAAAATGATGTTTTGGCCGAAAAAATGTGTATTTGGTGGGAAAAAATGGTATTTGCCCTGAAAAATGATGTATGGGTCTAAAAAATGATGTTTCGGATAAAAAAGTGTAATTTTGGTTGAAAAATGGTGTTTCGATAGAAAAATGTGGTTTGGTGGGAAAAAAAAATGGGATTTGCATTAAAAACTGGTGTTTGGTTCGATAAAATAATGTGTTTTTCTCTTTTTACTTTGGTCAAAATATGGTTTTGTATCGAAAGGTGGGGATTGGGTCGAAAGGTGGTGTAAAGCGGTGTTTGGGTGAAGGGAATGGTGTTTCGGTGGAGAAATGGTGTTTGGGTCCCCCGGTTTCGGCCGAAAAGGTGAAGTTTTTTTTGAAAAATATTGTTTCGGTCGAAAAATGTTGTACTGGTGTTTTGGGCTGAAAAAATGTTGTTTGGGTCGAAACACGTTGTTTCGCTTGAAAATTGATGTTTGGTTCGAGAAATGGTATTTTGGTTAAAAACGAAATGGCGTTTTCATTAACTGTGTATAAAAATTGTGTTGAAGTTAAAAGTTGGTGTTTGGGTTCAAAAAATGATTTTTCGGTCCGAACAGGTATTTGGTTGAAAAAACTGTGTTTGGGTCGAAAATGATAGTTGGGTAGAAAAACAGTGTTTTCTTTATTTCGGTGAAAAAATGGTATTTGCAGTGAAAATTGGTGTGTGGGCAGGTAAAATGGTGGCTTTTTTTATTTGGGTCAAATAATAGCTTTGGGACTAAATGTGGCGTTTGGGTTGAAAAAGCGGTGTTTAAATAAGTAAATTGGTGTTTTGGGCGTGAAATGTTGTTTATGTCGAAAAGAAGTGTTTCAGTGGAAAATATATTACCCCGGTCGAAAATGGTGTTTTCCTTATTTGGGCGTAAAAATTGTTTTCATGTTAAAAATTGTTGAACAAATGGAGCTTCTGTGATCTGGGGTCAAAAAATGGTTTTCGGACAGAAACTGGAGTTTGAGTCGATAACTGCTGGCTGGTTTGGGTCGCAAAATGCTTTTTGGGGTGAGAAAATGGTGTTTCGGCCGAACAAATGCTGTTCGGGCCGATAAGTTGTTTCGGTCGAATAATGGTATTTCGGTCCGAAAGAACGGTGTTTGGGTTGAAAATGGTAGTTGTGTTAAATGGCAGTGTTTTCTTTGAAAAAAAAAATGGTATTCGCATTGAAAATTGGCGTTTGGGTCGGTAAAATGGTGTTTTTTTTTATTATTTTATTATTTGTCCTCGTCTAAATATATGGTTTTGGGACGAAATTCGATGCTTGGGTTGAACGGTGGTGTATGGATATGCGAAATCAAGTTTGGGTCAAGAGAATGGAGTTTCGATCAAAAAATGGTGTTTCTGTCGAAAAGAGGTGTTTCGATGGAAAAAAAAAATGTTATTTGGGCTTCAAAAATAGTGTTTCGGTGAAACGAAAACGGTGTGCACGTGGCAAATCGCTGTTTGGGTTGAAAAAGTGTTGTTTTCTTAAATTGGGTGGAAAAATAGTTTTTCGACAAAAACTGGGGTTCGGGTCAAAATGTGGGATTTGGGTAAAAAGAAAAAGAACGGTGTTTGCGTCGAAAACTGTTGTTTTGTGTCCCAAAATGCAGTTTGGATCGAAAAAGCGATGTTTCGGGACGAAAAATGTGGTTTGGGTGAAAAAATGATGTTTCGGGACGAAAAATGTGGTTTGGGTGCATGAAATGTTGTTTTAGCCGAAAAAATTATGTCTTGGTCGAAACGTGGTGTTTCTCTTGAAAAATGATGTTTGGTTCGAATAATGGCCTTTCAGTTAAAAAAAAAAAAAAAAAAAAAAGGTTTTTTCATTATTTGGGCAGAGAAATTTTGTTTACATTAAAAGTTGGTCTCCGGGTGGAAGAAATGGAGCTTTCGTTTTCTGGGGTCGAAAGGTTTTCCGGAGAGAAACGAGAGTTTGAGTGAGAAACTGCTGGTTTGGGGCCCAAAATGCTGTTTGGGTTGAGAAAAAAATGTTTCGATCGAAAAATGATGTTTCCGGTCCGAAAAAAAGTGTACTCGGTCCAAAACAATGGTATTTGCCCTGAAAAATGCTGTTTGGGTCCAAAAAATGATGTTTCGGACGAGAAGGTGAAGTTTGGGTGGAAAAATTGTTTCGGTAGAAAAATGTGGTCTGGTTGGAAAAGGGGGGATTCGCATTGGAAATTGGTGTTTGGTTCGATAAAATGATGTGTTTTTCTCTTTTTACTTTGGTCAATATATGGTTTTGTAACGAAAGGTGGGGCTTGGGTCGAAAGGTGGTGTAAAGCGGTGTTTGGGTGAAGGGAATGGTGTTTCGGTCGAGAAATGGTGTTTGTTTGGGTCCCCCGGTTTCGGCCGAAAAGGTAGGTTTGTTTCGAAAAATATTGTTTCGGTCGAAAAATGTTGTTATGGTGTTTGGGCCGAAACGTGGGGTTTCGCTTGAAAATTGATGTTTGGTTCGAGAAATGGTATTTTGGTTAAAAAACGAAATGGCGTTTTCATTAACTGTGTATAAAAATTGTGTTTACTTTAAAAGTTGGTGTTTGGGTTGAGAAAATGATTTTTCGGTCCGAACAAATGGGTATTTGCTAGAAAAAACTATGTTTGGGTCAAAAATGTTGGATAGAAAAACAATGTTTTCTTTATTTCGGTGAAAAAATGTTAATTGCAGTGAAAATTGGTGTTTGAGCAGGTGTCTCCTTTTATTTGGGTCAAATTATGGTTTTGGGACCAAAAGTGGCGCTTGGGTTGAAAGGCCGTGTTCAAATAAGTAAAATGGTGTTTTTGGCGTGAAATGTTACTTCTGTCGAAAAGAAGTGTTTCGGTGTAAAAATTGTTACCTGAATCGAAAATGGTGTTTTCCTTTATTTGGGTGTAAAAAGTGTTTTAATGTTAAAAAATTTTGAACAAAATGGAGCTTCTGTCATCTGGGGTCACAAAGTGGTTTTCGGACAGAAACTGGAGTACGGGTCGATAACTGCTGGTTTAGGTCGCAAAATGCCTTTCGGGGCCAGAAAATAGTAGTTCGGTCGAAAAAATGTTGTTTGGGTCGATAAGGTTTTTCGGTCGAATAATGATATTTTGGTCCGAAAAATTGCTTTTTGGTCGAAAGAACGGTGTTTGGGTCAAAAATTGTAGTTGTGTTAAATGGCAGTGTTTTGGTTGAGAAAAATGGTATTCGCATTGAAAATTGGTGTTTGGGTCGGTAAAATGGTGTTATTATTATTATTATTATTATTATTATTATTTGTCCTGTTCTAAATATATGGTTTTGAGAAGAAAACCGGTGTTTCTGTCGAAAAGAGGTGTTTCGGTGGAAAAAAAATGTTATTTGGGTTTAAAAATAGTGTTTCGGTGAAACAAAAACGGTGTGCACGTGGCAAATTGCTGTTTTCTTAATCTGGGTGAAAAAATGGTTTTTTGACAAAAACTGGTGTTCAGGTCTAAAAGTGGGATTTGGGTAAAAAGAAAAAGAATCGTGTTTGCGTCGAAGGCTGTTGTTTTGTGTCCCAAAATGATGTTCGGGTCGAAAAATGATGTTTCGGTGGAAAATGTGATGTTCGGGATGAAAAATGTGGTTTGGGTGGAAAAAATGGCATTTTGACCGAAAAAAATAATGTCCTGGTCGAAATATGGTGTTTCTCTTAAAAAATGATGTTTGGTTCAAATAATGGTCTTTCTGTTAAAAAAAAAAATGGTTTTTCATTATTTGGGCATAGAAATTTTATTTACGTTAAAAGTTATTATTTGGGTGGAAAAAATGGAGCTTTCATTATTTTGGGGTTGAAAAGTTTTCGGACAGAAACTAGAGTTTGAGTCAGAAACTGCTGGTTTGGGCCCAAAATGCTGTTTGGGGTGAGAAAATAATGTTTTGGCCGAAAATATGTTGTTTCAGTCGAGAAATGATGTTTCGGGTCCGAAAAAATATGTATTCTGTCCGAAACAATGGTATTTGTTATGCCTGTGTCATTTGGAGCCATTTCGGTTAAGCCTTGGTCACTTCTGGGTCATTCAGGGCCTTTTTCTTTTTCGATCGGAGTCGCTAAAATTTTGGCTTTTAGCCACCTGCGGGAGTTAGAGTACTCTGATTGGAAATCTAACTGCATATTATGGGTCTTGGTACCGTTTAGTACTACCCATAAAACTTTCATCAAATTCCGGTAACGTTTTGAAAAATGTGCAGTTCTCAATCGTATCAGGGATTTCGAGAGTTCCTGGTTTGATTAATCGAATAGTGTGAGATATTTTAGTGAATGTGGTGACCTTGGGTAACCTTACCCCCACCTTGCTTAGGGGTGAAGCAACCACTTGGTTATTTTGCTTGTTAGAGGATGAGAATAGGTTAGGTTCACCCCCACATTTTTCCATTACACTCACCCCCCCCCCCCCCCCCATGTGAGAAAAGTCTCTCTCTCTCTCTCTCTCTCTCTCTCTCTCTCCCCACGTGGACTCTCTTTGGGGCTCTCTTTCTCTCTTTCACACACCCCCCAAGTGTTTGATGAAATGCATAAGAGAAAGGATGGAGCAAGAAGAAGAGGTGCAAGTGCAAATCTAGGTGAGTGTGTGTGCTTGTGTTATTGATTGTTTCTCCTCCCTCCCCTCCTCCCATGGTGGATCCCCTTATTTTCTTTCCCATCCCCTTTGGTTCAGCCATGAACAAGAGAAGCAAAGATGGAGGTGGTGGTAGTGGTGGTGGCGGTCGAGGTGGTCAAGGGTGCGTTTGCGAGCCCCTACATCTCCCCCTTCCCTCCCCCTCTCTTTTGGTGAGTTTCCCTCTTCCTTAATTGGCTTTTATGCATGTTAGGGTGTTTGGGAGGGCATGCATGTGAGGTGTTTTGAGTTGGGTGCATGTAGGGGCAAGGGGGGGAGGGTTACGAAAGGCTGGGCGCGCGCAGGGGTCTGTCCGCGAGCGCAGAGGGGCGCTGGCAGGCGCAAGCGCGCGCGGGCACGCGCAGACGCTGGCAGCGAGCAGGGTGCGTGCAGGACGTGCGCGCGAGGCAGTGCGCCTGGGCGTGTGTCTGGGCGCGCGGCTGGGTGCCAGTGCGCGCGCGCTCGTGTGTGTGCGTGCTAGGGCATATGTGGGGCTGGCCAGGGGATCGAGTAGGTGCTGGGGCACTTGGGCATGCGTGCGTACGCTCGTGCTCACATGCGTGCGAGCCCGTATGCGTGCATGTCACCAAATTTGATAATTCTAGTGATTTTAAGTGTTAAATTGTGATGTTACTCACCAAATTTGATGCCCTTACCTTGTACATCTCGTTGGATGGGATGCGCGAGGTCCCGGGTTGTGGTGAGTGGTTTGGTCCAATCCCCCCCCCCCCCCTCTCGAGATGCGCTCGACGCGCGTAGTCGTGCGTCGCGCATCGATGGGGCATCCTAGCTATACTACTTGTGTAGATAAGTAGTATGGCCATGCTTAGACTATAATATGATAGATATCTTGCATGCTAGGCTCATATACATGTATCGTATTCATGCATGAATGATTGTGTTGCATGAGCCCCTCTAGTATGAGCATGTATTTTTGGTAATGTGTATGGATGTATAGAATATGGCATGTCTTAGGTAGTATTGTAATACTACTCCCACCATATTAATTGGAATATCCAATATGATTAAGTCTGGGTTAATAACGGGCACCTGCCTAATATTCCCTTGCGATAAGACTCGAGGGCGTGGTGTAGTTGTTGTGCCCATGCTAATGGGGCAAAGCTATGACCAGCTTCATGAGATGATGATCTCTCTCGCCCTCTCCCTCCTCACGAACTGAGAAAGTAGAGGTGATTTCCTACTTGACTCGAGTTCGTTGGAATATTGGCATGCACCTGTTAGTGCGCGAGATCGCGCTTGACCCTTTCTTTTAAGTTGGTGATATCCAACGCATGTTAGAGTATATTTTGTATGTTTATACGATTAGTGCCCTCATATGTATGTGTAGTTAGGTCTTGCCTTGTATGTATGTTGCATGATGTGTTGTTTATGCCATATACTCATGTTAGGGAGAACCCCTATAGTTAAGCATAGGTTATTGTGCATGTGGATCAAGTTCCTTCAGTGATAGAATTCTCCTATAATAATTATGCGCATGTTAAAACTGATTAGGCCTATCTGGAATAGGCGTGGGTATGACCCGTTGTCGGGTTGTACCTTATTAGTTAGAGCGCTAGCGATGTAATCGCCCCCGTGCATCCGAGCGATGCACTCGTTTGGAATTCAGGAGAATTCATTATCTTATCGGTTTGTTAAGCCGGTAGTTGTGGCATTAAGCTAGGCCTACCCGTGCTAGGCATGTATATGAACCGCCTGTTGGGTTATGTGCCTTGGGATTATTTCTGCGTGAGAGCAGAGGCAACCCCCCCCCCCTTTTGTGTCCGAGCGACGCAACCGTGTGGGAGTAAAATAGTGTTCGATATCATCGATATGCGATTATCGAGAGTAGTTGTTTTCCCATTGGGTTCGCTTTGCGAACATGGAATGTTTACTCCCAATGTCGTCCGAGTTGAAGAGGCCCGGGTTGTAGCTGTCCTGACAGAGGGCTCCCATCCGTAGGTACCACCGATGCGTTCGGAAGCGTACTGATCATGGGAGTGTACCAGGTAGAGGCTACCCGGGAGAGGGTTAACGAATGATATTGCAGGCGTGGAATCGTTCTCCTCTTCGTTGGATCCGATGTAGGAACTTCCCGGCATTGGAAAAGCTGTCCTGACAGAGGGCTCCCATCCGTAGGTACCACTGAGGCGTTCGGAAGCGTACTGATCATGGGAGTATACCAGGTAGTGACTACCCGGGGAAAGGGCTACCGGTGGACCAAGGGTGTAGAGCAGTCTGGGAAAACATAGTGTGTCTAGAACGGCAAATGGTGTTGTTTGGACCCAAAATAGTGTTTCGTCCAAAAAATTGTGTTAGGAAGGAAAAATGGTGTGTCTAACTAAACCTAATCTGTTTGGGACGAGAAATGGTAATGGAAAAGAACAAATAGTGATTGAACCCAACATGGTGTTTGGGTCGAAAAATGGTTTGTCTGGATCAAAAAATTTAGTTTGAAACAAAAAAGGGTGTTTGGGTTGAAAAATGATGTTTTGGGCAAAAATAAATGGCGTTTGGGTCAAAAATAATGTTTGGGAGGAAAAATGGTGTCTTTGCACTAAACAATGGGGTGTTTGGAAAGAAATATGGTGTCTGGGTCCGATAATTGTATTTGGGTCGAAAAAGATGACGCGCTTGGACACAAAATAGTGTTTGGTATGAAAAATTGTTTTTGGTCGATAATGGCGTTTGGGTCTAAAAGTAATGTTTGGAACGAAAAAATGGCGCAGGTTGAAAACCATCGTTTGCAATGAAAAATCGTGTTTGTGTCGAAAAATTATATTTGGTTCGAGAAAGTGATATATGGCTAGCGCAAAGGTGTTTTGGACTAAAATGGTGTGTTTTGGAACGAAATATAGTTTTTCGGTAAAAAAATTGTGCTTGAAACGAAAAATAGGGTTCGGGTTGAAAATTGTTATTTGGGTCGACAAATGGTGTGTAAAACGAAAAATGTTTTTTTGAACGAAAAATGGTTTTTTGTACCTAAAAATGATGGTATTAGGATGTAAAAGTGGTTCTTCGATCCAAATAGTTTTTCGGCCCAACGATGGTGTGTTTCGGATCCAAAATAGTGTGTGGACCCTATTATGGTGTTTCGACCCAAAAATTGCGTTTGGAAGGAAAAATTGTGTGTGCTGACTAAACGTAATATGTTTGGTCGAAAAATGGTAATTGGGTAGGACAAACGGTTATTGCACCACCCAACATGGTGTTTGGATCGAAATATGGTGTGTTTTGGAACGAAAAATGGTCGAAATATTCTTTGTTTGTGGAGAGGAAAAGAATGTTTGGGTCGAGAAATAGTGTGTTTGGACAAAAAAAAAACGGTGTTCGGACCCAAAATAGTGTTTGGAAGGGAAAATCGTGTCTTTGGACTGAAAAATGGTGGGTTTGGAGCGAAATATGGTGCTTGGGCCAAAAATGGTAATGGGGTGGAAATAGTGATTGGACCCAACAAGGTGTTTGGGTCAGAAAAATGGTTTGTCTGGATCGAAAGCTAGAGTTTGGAATGAAAAAGGGTGTTTTGGGTCGAAAAATGGTGTTTGGGCCAAAAATAGTGTTTGAAAGGAAAAAAAAAAATGGTGTCTTTGGACAGGAAAATGGCCTATTTGGAACGAAATTTGGTGTTTGAGTAAAAAAATGGTATTTAGGTGAAAAAGTGTGTCTGGACCAAAAACGGTGTTGGCACGAGAAACAGTTTTGGATAAAAAATCGTTGTTGGGTCTAAAAATATTGTTTGGAACGAAAAAATGGTATGCAGGTCGATGACAATGTTTGCAATGAAAAATCGTGTTTGTGCCTAAAAATTAGATATGGGTCGAGAAAATCGTATCCGGCCAAAGCAATGGTGTCTTGGACCTCAAATGGTGTTTGGAACGAAAAATAGTTTTTCGGTCAAAAATTGGTGTTTGACACGAAAAATGGTGTTCTGGTAGAAAATTGGTATTGGGTCGACAAATGTTGTGTGCAACGAAAAATGTTGTTTTGAACGAAAAATGAGGGGTGTTAGCACGTAAAAATGGATTTTGGATCCAAAATTGTGTTTGGACTCAAAGATGGTGTGTTGGATCCAAAATAGTGTGTGAATGTTGTCCGGAATGAAAAATATTGTTCATGTAAAAAAAATGGTGTGTTCGGAACGAAATATGTCGTTTGGGTCAAAATATGGCATTTGCGTCAAAGAAATGGTGTTTTTGGACCCAAAATGGTGTTTGGCATGAAAACTAGTTTTGGATCAAAAATTGTGGGACGGGAAAATGGTATCCAGCTAGAACAAAGGTGTTTCGGACCTCAAATGGTGTTTGGAATGAAAAATAGTTTTTTGTTCAGAAAATGGTGTTCGATACTAAAATTGGTGTTCGGGTTGGAAAATTGTTATTTGGATCGACAAATGGTGTGTGCAAAAAAAAATGGTGTGTTTGGACCTCAAAATGATGGTGTTAGGATGTAAAAATGGATTTTGGATCCCAAATTGTGTTTCAACCCAAGGATGATGCGTTTTGGTTTGAAAATAGTGTGTGGACCCAAAAATGGAATATGGAATGGAAAATACTGTTCGTGCAAAAAAATGGTGCTTTCAGACCCAAAATAGAGTTTCGAACGAAAATTGTGTTTGGGTGAGAAAATGATATCCGGTCCAGAAAAATACTGATTTAACCCAAAATGGTGTGTCGGTCAAAAAATAGTTTGTTTGGACAAAACAAATGGTGTTTGGAATGCAAAATGGTGTTTGGGGTAAAAAATGGTATATGGGTCGGAAAAAATGGTGTGTGGAATGAAAAATATTTTTTGGGTGAAAAAATGGTGTTCGGGTCAAAAAATAATGTATGGAACGAAATCAAATAGTACTTGGGTCGAAAAAATGCTGTTTGCAAAGAATAGTATTTGGGTCGGAAAATGGTATTTGTGTAAAAAAACAATCGTGTGTTCAGTCCCAAAAATGGTGTTTGGATAGAGAGACATTTTTTCGGTCAAGAAATGGGGTTTGGAACAAAAAAATGGCATGTAGGTTGAAAATAATGTTTGCAACGAAAAATCGCGTTACGTCGAAAAATTATGTTTGGGCCGAGAAAATGATATACAGCTGGAATAGAGGTGTTTGGAACCAAAAATGGTGTTTGGAATGAAAAATAGTTTTTTTTTGTCAAAAAATGGTTTTCGACACGAAAGATGGAGTGTGGGTTGAAAATTGGTATTTTGCAACAAAAAATGCTGTTTTCAAAGAAAAATGGTGTGCTTGTGTACCTAAAAATGAATGTGTTAGAATGTAAAAACAGTTCTTCGATCCAAAATTGTTTTTGGACCCAACGATGGTGTGTTCCGGTTCCGTAATAGTGTGTGGACCCGAAAATGGTGTTTGGAATGGAAAATACTGTTCGTGTAAAAAAAAAATGGTGTGTTCAGACCTAAAATGTAGTATCGAGCAACAAATGGTGTTTAGTCGAAAAATGGTATCTAGGTAGAAAAAAATAGTGTTTGAACCCAAAATGGTGTGTGGGTTGAATAATTGTTTGTCTAGAAAAAAAAAAGGTGTTTGGAACAAAAAATATTTTTTGGGTCGAAAAATAATGCATGGAACAAAAAAATAGTATGTGGGGGGCAAAAAAAATTATTTTTGCAACGAATAATGGTGTTCGGCTTGAAAAATGGTATTTGCGTAGAAAACAACTATGCGAACCGGTCCGTAAAAATGGTGTTTGGAACGAGAAATATTTTTTCTGTCGAACAATGGTGTTAGAGTGGAAAAATGGTAATAGGTTAGAAAAATAGTGTTTGGATACAGAAAATGGGGTTTGGAATGAAAAAGTGTGGAAAGGGGTGTTTGGGTAGAGAAATGGTGTTTTTTGTTTTGGGGGGCGAGGGGGGGGGGGGGGGGGGGGGGAGGTAGACTAGCTACCTGTTAGGCCTGTGTCATTTGGAGCCATTTCAGTCAAGCCTTGGTCACATCTGGGTCATTTAGGGCCTTTTTCTTTTGCGATTGATCTGAGTCGCTAAAATTTTAACTTTTAGCCACCTGCAGGAGTTGGAGTGCTCTGATTGAAAATTTGGCTACATAATTTTTCTCCTAGAAGTTATGTATTTCCGAATTGGTATTTGGATTTGATTTTGTTAAAATCCAAGATGAAGATGTTTAAATATGATTTTATAATGAGATACTCAGTTTTGAGTTAGCTTTCATACAAAAGTGGAATTAGATCAACTGGATTCATGTAGTAAAAGTTTTGGGTATTTTTCCAAGTATACCCCGGGGATGAGAAAATTCTGGCTGCAACCCTGTTCAATGTTTAGCTCTCATTTCGGAATAGCTGGAGGGATTATTTGATCTTGGCATAAACATGAAAGTTGTAGATAATCTTCTTGGCTTTCCAAAGGATTTTGAATTGTGCAATTCGGAGCTATATCGTGGAAGTTATGGCTGTTCTAGTGAAGCCCGTCCAAAAATTTTTGTCAGGGACGATTTGGTCTTGTCCCCCCCCCCCCACCTACTCACTTTAATTCCATTTAAAGCCCCCCTTTTTGTGGAGATCAAATTATTAGGGCTGGTTGCAGCAGGTTTGGCAGTTTTGCTCGGTTGTGTGTCAAGGAGTTGTTTGCATGTGTCTTGTGTGATAATATGGAAGTATCAGGAGTTAGGGTCTTCATGAAGTAGGCTTATATGTGTGATAGGAGGTTCCATATTTAATTGTGGATCATTGGTTGTGTTTTGCAGATCTCGTAGACCGGACGCGCGGCGATCCGGGTATCTGTGAGTGGTTTGATCCAATCCCCCCCCCTCGAGATGCGCTCGACGCGCGTAGTTGTGCGTTGCGCATCGATGGGGCATCCTAGCTATACTACTTGTGTAGATAAGTAGTATGGCCATGCTTAAACTATAATATGTTAGATATCTTGCATGCTAGGCTTATATTGCATGTATTGTATCCATGTATGAATGATTGTATCGCATGCGCCCCTCTAGTATGGGCATGTATTTTGTAATGTGTATGGATGTATAGAATATGGCATGCCTTAGGTAGTATTGTAATACTACTCCCACCATATTAATTGGAATATCCAGCATGATTAAGTCTGGGTTAATAACGGGCACCTGCCTAATATTCCCTTGTGATAAGACTTGAGGGCGTGGTGTAGTTGTTGCGCCCATGCTAATGGGGCAAAGCTATGACCAACTTCATGAGATGATGATCTCTCTCGCCCTCTCCCTCTGCACGAACTGAGTAAGTAGAGGCGATTTCCTACTCGACTCGGGTTCGTTTGGAATATTGGCATTCACCTATTAGTGCGCGAGATCGCGCTTGACCCTTCCCTTTTAAGTTGGTGATATCCAACGCATGCTTAAGTTATGCCTTGTGTGCTTATGTGATTAATGGCCATGTATGCATGTTGTATGATTTATTGTTTATGATGTAAATCCATGTTAGGGAGTATCCCTATAATTATTTGATAGGTTATCGTGCATGTAGTTCATGTACATAACTAAGATATAATTCTCTTGGATATATATATGCGCATGTTAAAATTGATTAGGTTTATCTGAAATAGGCGTGGGTATGACCCGTTGTCGAGTTGTACCTTATTAGTTAGAGCGCTAGCGATGTAATCGCCCCCGTGCATCCGAGCGATGCACTCGTTTGGAATTCAAGAGAATTCATTATCTTATCGGTTTTGTTAAGCCGGTAGTTGTGGCATTAAGCTAGGCCTACCCGTGCTAGGCGTGTATATGAACCGCCTGTTGGGTTATGTGCCTTGGGATTATTTCTGCGTGAGAGCAGAGGCAACCCCCCCTGTGTCCGAGCGACGCAACCGTGTGGGAGTACAATAGTATTCGATATCATCGATATGTGATTATCGAGAGTAGTTGTTTTTCCATTGGGTTCGCTTTGCGAACATGGAGTGTTTCCTCCCAATGTCGTCCGTGTTGAAGCGGCCCAAGTTGTAGCTGTTCTGACAGAGGGCCCCCACCTAAAGGTACTATCGATGCATGCGGCAAGATGTACTGATCATGGGGGTATACCAGGTAGAGGCTACCCGGGAGAGGGCTAACGAATGATATTGCGAGCGTGGAATCGTTCTCCCCTTCGTTGGATCCGATGTAGGAACTTCCCGGCGTTGGAAAAGCTGTCCTGACAGAGGGCTCCCATCCGTAGGTACCACCGATGCGTTCGAAAGCGTACTGATCGTGGGAGTATACCAGGTAGAGGCTACCCGGGGAAAGGGCTACCGGTGGACCAAGGGTGTAGAGCAGTCTAATCTCTTCCAAAAGTCCTATGTCACCTCTAAAGGGTGAGGGTGAGGGTGAGGATGAGGTGAAGACACGTCGCCGCGTGACCCATTCGTTGTTCGTCCGTTCCCATAGTTGTTGGGTCCGGTTGCGTATCGATGTTCAAAGACATCGTTGGGTAGTTATCTCGATGTAGATGATCCAGTAGTGTTGTGTAGACCAGTAATTCCGCGTCTCTTCGACCAGCGGTATGGTCTCTCCCTGAAAGTCCCAAGAGTCTCCCTCCGGAAGTGAGGGTGAGGGTGAGGTTGGTGATCCAATAGTGTTGTGTAGACCAGTAATTCCGCGTCTCTTTGACCAACGGTATGGTCTCTCCCCAAAAGTCCCAAGAGTCTTCCTTCGGGAGTGAGGGTGAGGGTGAGGTTGGTCGCGCCGCCGCGTGACCCTGTTATCCATTGGGTTTCCACCCATGTTTTCCTTGAAAGGAAATTGCTTTAGTATTGAACTGTTGTAATGGTGATTGGTTTCGAGCCACTCATTGAGCTTGTAGCTCACCCCTCGCATACTGTTTCTTTTCAGGGGCAGTGTTGGGCGTGGAGCTGGAGCTTCCCTGTGGCGTGGTCTTGCGTGCATGGAGCGTTCTTCCAACGGGTGGCGAGTGCGAGGCTGTCAGTAGTCCTAGAGTCATTTTATGTATTGTAAATCGTGCATGTGGCACAGGTTGTATTTTATTTTTACTAGACTTGGCTCTCACAGGACAGTGATTGTGTATTCGAGTCTGTAATAATGTTTTTGGTTTACAGATATTGTTGATATCTTATGCTTCCGCTTTTCAGTCAGTTATCATTATCTTTGCTTTGCCACCTTGTGTGTTGTTGTTGGAGTCTTTGTTGACCTCAGGTATTGATAGCTGATACTTCATTATTGCCACGTCTCGGGGACGGCTACCCTGGGGCGTGACACTACCAATTAGAAGTATCACAGTACAAGTCCAAGTAGGACGATAAAACAAAGTACATGAACAACAGATACAAGAAAATTTTAGGGAATTATGGAGCGGAGGAGGTCTCAGCCCAGCCCTACCCCTGCGCACCATGTTTTATGTGGTGATACATAGTTCCCCCGCTCTTGAAACCTAACAGATTTGGCACTCGGGAGTCCCCGACCCCATGCCTGCACCCGTCCCAATAGCTCCTCCCTTTTGTTCTCGACGTAAATTGGTTGCCCATTGAATAGTTTGGCGTTGCACGTTTGCTAAATGGCTTATGTTGCCGCCGGTACTATCATCAAGACCACCCTGGCTGTGACTTCACCTCCATTCGCCTGCTGTAACATGTTCCCCGCCTGCCAAAGTTCCTCTATTGTGTTTGTTGGACCTGTAACCCCACCTCATCGTGCAACCTTTTCCATATCTGACGCGACATGTTGCAGGCACACAATAGGTGTTCAGTGGTCTCCCTTTCTACCAAGCACAGCTCGCACCTGTTGGGGTCATTCGGTCTCCAATGTGCACGATAGGCTTTGGTCAGAAGCCTTTCATGCAGCATCAGCCATAAGAACATCTTGATCTTCAATAGTATCCTCATCTTCCACACTGTCGCAGCCTTCTCCTGGGTCCCCTCGTGGGGTAGCAGTTCGCGTGACCACCAGTCGTACGCCATGGAGACCGAGAACCCCTTGTCAGGTGCTGGCTATCAAATCCACCTGTTTGCGCTTCCCTCCCGAATCTTTCTTCCCTGTATGGAATGCAATAGTTCCTCCAGCTCTAATGCCGCTTCTGCCCCCATTGCCCGTGTCGGTCGAATGCGCCAAGCGCTGTTACTGGCATCCCAAAATCGTGCCACCACACCCTGCTTCAAGGTAGCCGCTTGGAACGCAAGCAGGAACCTGACCCGCAGCGGGGCAGCGCCGCTCCATGTGTCCTCCAAAAAAATTGCTGTGTTTCCATCACCCACCACCCACACAATGGTTTTCCCGAACTCCGCTGCCAGCCCAAATATCCCCTTAGCCACTTGTGTCATCTTGCGCGAGGGGCGCGGTACCTGATCGTATCCCCGAAGCCAGCAGCCATACCTGTCCCATAGCAATGCCCTCCATGCTTCCCCCTGGTTTTCACCTCACTTCCAGATCCATTTAGATAGGAGTGCCTTGTTGAGCATCTCCAAATCTAGCACACCCAGCCCCCCAAGTTTCCTCCTCAAGCACACCATTTCCCATCTAACCAGGTGGGGTCGTCGCGTAATCAAGTCTTTTCCATTCCACAGAAACCTGTGCCAGATGACATCAATTAGGTGCGCGATCCCCCTTGGCATCTTGAGTATCGATAGGAAGAAGACCGGAATGCTTGACAGCACAGCTTGTAGCAAAGTGAGTCATCCACCAAAGCTCAGATGCCAACTCTTCCATCCCGCCGATCTCTTAGATATTTGAGCTACCATGGCGAACCAATCCTCCCTCTTCAATCTGTCTTGCATGAGCGGGAGCCCCAGGTGTTTGCATGGAAAGGCCTGGTATGCGCACCCGAACATATTGGCTAGGTGGGAAACCTCTGCGCATCAATGTTGATAAAAAGTAACACGCTCTTGGCGAAGTTTATCTTAAGCCCCGACAAGCGTTCGAAGCATTTCAGGATGAACTTGAACCCCCCCCCCCCCCATGGTTTCCTCCGTTGCCTCGCCTAATAAGATTGTGTCATCCGCGTACTGCATGAGCGAGTATTGCTCTTCCCCCCCCCCCCCCCCCTTCTGCCTGCTAATCCCTTGAACAACCCTGCCCAAGTTGCCGCAGCACACATCCTATTAAGGACGTTAGTCACCGCTAAAAATAGGAACGGAGATACTGGATCTCCTTGCTGGAGCCCTCGGTTAATCTGGAAGTAACCATGTGCTTCACCGTTGATGATCACCGAAGCGTGCGCGGTGGAGAAGCACTGTCGGATCATGCGCAACCAATTTGCATTGAACCCATGAAGTCCCAGAATATGGAGGAGGAAGGACCAGTCGACGCTATCATACGCCCGCTCAAAATCTATTTTCAGCGCCACCCCCATCCTTTTTTTTTTGTGCAACGCTGCTATTAGCTCTTGCGTGACCAAGTAACTGTCGTGTCAGGACCGGCCCGGGATGAATGCCCGCCTGCTCATCCTTGAATAGTGCGTTACTCACTGCCCGCATCCGGTTGGCCAATATCTTCGCTAAGATCATATAGCATGTGTTCACCAAGCATATAGGTCTGAACTCCTGGATATTGGTCGCCCCCTCCTTTTTGGGAATCAATACGAAAGATGATGAGTTTATACAGCCAATGCCTCCCCCCTTAAAAGTCATCAATCATTTCAAGAAAATCAGTCTGAATTATATGCCAAAACAGCCGATAGAACCGCATTCCAAACCCATCAGGCCCTAGGCCTTGTCTCCTTCAAAACTGCATATGACCCGCAAGGTCTCTTCCTCCGAGATCTGCCCATCCAGCTCATCGTACGCTTCCGGCGAGATTTTCCTTTATTCAGGGTCCTCCCAGTTCGGCTTCCATCCACGCCGTCTGGAGAACACCTCCTTGAAATGCGCAACCACCCGCCCATATAGTTCCTCCCCCCCCCCCTTCGATGCGCACCCCATCGAAGTCCAGGCTGCATATATGGTGTACCATTCGCTTGATAATAGCTGATTTGTAGAAGAACTTGGAATTGTTGTCCCCGAGTTTCAGTCATAGATCCTTCGATTTCTGCCTCCATTCCTTCTCCTCTAGCCGGAAGATCTCCCCGAGCTGCTCCTTAGCCGCTTGATGTGCATGTCGGGCTTGCGGTGTAAGCGGCGCAATCTCTTCCTCACGGTTGTATCTGTCAATCTCCGCCATGCTCTTGTCCTGTCCCATAGGCGAGCTTCCTGTGCTGCCTGCCCCCACCGATTGAGGCAACGCTTCAATCTTCGTAATTTGAACGCTAGCTTCCTTGCCCCTCGAAGCCCCTCCCCACCCTCCCCCCCCCCCCCCCCCAATCCGCCTCCCAGGAGGCGTGCACCTCTTCCTCAAGCCCTTCCCCCTTCGCCCACCACCCTTCAACCTTAAAGTGTTGTTTCCGAGTGCCTGTATTCCTGCACGCCAACAGTAGGGGCGTGTGATCCGACACCGCACGTGACAATCTTGTCACCTCTGACCCGGGGAACGCCTCATCCCATGTTCCGGTCGAGGCGCACTAGTGCGGGCATCTCCCACATGTTACTCCAGGTGAATGCCATGTTCGACACAGGTAGGTCGATGAGCCCCTCCATTTCAATCCACTCGTTGAAACCCCTCATCGCCGGGGTTATGGCCCTGTCCCTATTGCGGTCCGCCTCCGATCTTGTGATGTTGAAGTCACCAATCACGCACCACAGGCCCGCCCACCGTCTACGGATGCTAGACAGTTCTGCCCACATATCAATCCGTTCTTGGTCTGTATGCGGCCCATAAACCCAAGCAAATCCAATGACATGTTGTAACCGCGTCCTCAAAATACACTAACACCGAGAATTGTCCCACATGGCTGTCTACACATCGCCTATGCGCTGAGTTCCACGCTACCAGAATTCCAACCGCCACCCCCTCTGCTCCTCTGGTCACCATCTCATCCAGCAGACTTTCTCCCCCCATAGCGCGTAACGTCTGCTGGTCAAGATTTTGCATCTTGGTTTCTTGTAAACAACAGATTTGCACCCCATGCTGCCTCACCAATTCCTTCACCGCCATTTGTTTCACCGGGTCGTGAAGTCCCCGGATATTCCACGAGAGAATGCTCAACTTCGATGGCTTTCAAGTATGTCGACCTCCTCCTCTGATTCTGATTTTGATGCTGATGCTGATGCAGACACCACCACCGTCTGAGCTTTGGTAGCACGACCTGCGCAGGGGTCGCGGCTGAAAATGCCATGAGCACCGAAGGCCTCCCACAAGAATCTATTGAACATCCTGTGGTCCATCTCCGTGGGAAATCTTATCCCGATACAATGGGCTCTGGACCATGAAAACGGGTCACTCTACCCTGCGGCCAGAGGATCACCCCCTTCCCGGCCACAGATCGCCCCCTCGAGTGAGGGGACCATCCCTCCCTGTTCCGCAGCCACACCCGCGGGGAGTGCATCCTTCCAAGGTCGACCCCACTGATTGGGGCTCCATCAGTGTTAACGTTGCCCCCCTGGTGTCCCTTTCGTTCCTCAATCTAGAATCTCGTTCCGGCTGCCCCTTACTAGGACTCGACGGTTGCATTCCCACCGATGGGAGGTTTTCGAGAACCAGCCTGTAGATCTCTGTCCCACCATGTCCAGGACCATCCCGGGTCCGTGGACCCTGGTCCCAAAATTGTTTGTTTGGACAAACAAATGGTGTTTGGAATGCAGAATGGTGTTTGGAAAAAAAAATATTTTTTGGGTGGAAAAATGGTGTTCGGGTCGAAAAATAATGTATGGAACGAAATCAAATAGTACTTGGGTCAAAAAATTGTTGTTCGCAAAGAATAATATTTGGGTCAAAAAATGGTATTTGAGTAAAAACACAATTGTGTGTTCGGTCCCAAAAATGGTGTTTAGAAAGAAATATTTTTTCAGTCAAGAAATGCTGTTTCGAAAGAAAAAATGGCATGTAGGTTGAAAATAATGTTTGCAATGAAAAATCGTGTTACTTCAAAAAATTATATTTGGGCCAAGAAAATGGTATACGGCTAGAACAAAGGTGTTTGGGACTAAAATGGTGTTCGGAATGAAAAATAGATTTTTTTTTGGTCAAACAATGGTTTTCGACACGAAAAATGGAGTGTGGGTTGAAAATTGATATTTGGGTGGGCAAATGGTGTGTGCGACAAAAAATGTTGTTTTGAAAGAAAAATGGTGTTTGTGTACCAAAAAATGATGGTGTTAGTGTCACGCCCCAGGGTGGCCGTCCTCGAGACGTGGCAATAATGAAATATCAGCTATCAATACCTGAGGTCAACAAAGACTCCAACAACACACAAGGTGGCAAAGCAAAGATAATGATAACTGACTGAAAAGCAGAAGCATAAGATATCAACAATGTCTGTAAACCAAAAACATTATTACAGACTCGAATACACAATCACTGTCCTGTGAGAGCCAAGTCTAGTCCAAATAAAATACAACCTGTGCCACATGCATGATTTACAATACATAAAATGACTCTAGGACTACTGACAGCCTCACACTCGCCACCCGCCGGAAGAACGCTCCACGCCCATAAGACCACACCACAAGGAAGCTCCAGCTCCACGCCCAACATTGCCTCTGAAAAGAAACAGTATGCAAGGGGTGAGCTACAAGCTCAGTGAGTGGCTGGAAACCAATCACCATACAACAGTTCAATACTAAAACAATTTTCTTTCAAGGAAAAACATGGGTAGAAACCCAATGGATAACAAGGTCACGCGGCGGCGCGACCAACCTCACCCTCACTCCCGGAGGAAGACTCTTGGGACTTTTGGGGAGAGACCATACCGTTGGTCGAAGAGACGCGGAATTACTGGTCCACACAACACTACTGAATTACCAACCTCACCCTCACCCTCACCCTCACTCCTGGAGGGAGACTCTTGGGTCTCTTGGGGAGAGACCATACCGTTGGTCGACGAGACCTGGAATTACTGGTCTACACAACACTACTGGATCATCTACATCGAGATAACTACCCAACAATGTCTTTGAACATCGATACGCAACCGGACCCAACAACTATGGGAATGGACGAACCACGAATGGGTCACGAGGTGACGTGTCTTCACCTCATCGTCACCCTCACCCTCACCCTTTACAGGTGACATAGGACTTTTGGAGAGATTAGACTCCTCTACACCCTTGGTCCACCGGTAGCCCTTTCCCCGGGTAGTCACTACCTGGTATACTCCCACGATCAGTACGCTTCTGAACGCCTTGGTGGTACCTACGGATGGGAGCCCTCTGTCAGGACAGCTTTTCCAACGCCGGGAAGTTCCTACATCGGATCCAACGAAGAGGAGAACGATTCCACACTCGCAATATCATTCATTAGCCCTCTCCCGGGTAGCCTCTACCTGGTATACCCCCACGATCAGTACATCTTGCCGCATGCATCGATAGTACCTACCGGTGGGGGCCCTCTGTCAGGACAGCTACAACCTGGGCCGCTTCAACACGGACGACATTGGGAGGAAACACTCCATGTTCGCAAAGCGAACCCAATGGAAAAACAACTACTCTCGATAATCACATATCGATGATAGCGAATACTATTGTACTCCCACACGGTTGCGTCGCTCGGACACAAGGGGGGTTGCCTCTGCTCTCACGCAGAAATAATCCCAAGGCACATAACTCAACAGGCGGTTCATATACACGCCTAGCACGGGTAGGCCTAGCTTAATGCCACAACTACCGGCTTAACAAAACCAATAAGATAATGAATTCTCCTGAATTCCAAACGAGTGCATCGCTCAGATGCACGGGGGCGATTACATCGCTAGCGCTCTAACTAATAAGGTACAACCCGACAACGGGTCATACCCACGCCTATTTCAGATAGGCCTAATCAGTTTTAACATGCGCATATATATCCAGGAGAATTATATCTTAGTTATGTACATGAACTACATGCACGATAACCTATCAAATAATTATAGGGATACTCCCTAACATGGATTTACATCATAAACAACAAATCATACAACATGCATACATGGCCATTACTTAAGCATGCGTTGGATATCACCAACTTAAAAGAAAGGGTCAAGCACGATCTCGCGCACTAACAGGTGCATGCCAATATTCCAAACGAACCTGAGTCGAGTAGGAAATCTTATCTACTTACTCAGTTCGTTCAGAGGGAGAGGGCGAGAGAGATCATCATCTCATGAAGCTAGTCATAGCTTTGCCCCATTAGCATGGGTGCAACAACTACACCACGCCCTCGAGTCTTATCGCAAGGGAATATTAGGCAGGTGCCCGTTATTAACCCAGACTTAATCATACTGGATATTCCAATTAATATGGTGGGAGTAGTATTACAATACTACCTAAGGTATGCCATATTCTATACATTCATACACATTACAGAACACATGCCCATACTAGAGGGGCGCATGCGATACAATCATTCACACATGGATACAATACATGCAATATAAGCCTAGCATGCAAGATATCTAACATATTATAGTTTAAGCATGGCCATACTACTTATCTACACAAGTAGTATAGCTAGGATGCCCCATTGATGCGCGACGCACGACTACGCGCGTCGAGCGCATCTTGAGGGGGGGGGGGGATTGGATCAAACCACTCACAGATACCCGGATCATCGCGCGTCCGGTCTACGAGATCTGCAAAACACAACCAATGATCCACAATTAAAATATGTCACCTCCTATCACACATATAAGCCTACTTCATGAAGGCCCTAACCCCTGATACTTCCATATTATCACCCAAGACACATGCAAACAACTCCTTGACACTCAACCAAGCAAAACTGCCAAACCTGCTGCAACCAGCCCTACTAATTGGTCTCCACAGCACCCAATACACTTCCAAAAATTATGAAATAAATCATGCACATTCTCTGATATGCTGGGATCATAATCCATGAAGACATTAGAACCTAATTTTTTCTCTACAAGCCCGAAACAAATTATTTCCAGAAGCAGGTCAATTCCTACGCGAATCTGGACAGGCCATGCAAAACTGGTTCTAACTTACACCACAAATATCATAATGACCCCAAATTTCATATATACCAACTAGACACATAGAATCTTGACAGGCCTCTAAATACTAGATTCACTGAGATCTTTAAAATGCAGAGTGCTGCCTTACCAAAATAGGGGGAGGGAAATGGGGAGATGCGGGGTTCTCGACACACCCACGACCACCTCAACCACCACCACCACTACCACCACCTCATCAGCATCTCCTCAAGCTCTTCATGGCAGAAAACAGGGGTGCAAGGGCATGAGAAGGGGATTGAGAGAAGAGAAACAACAACAACACATACTCACCCTTTCTCACTCTTTCTCACACTTTCTTGAGCTTCTTCTTCATCCTTTCCTCCGTTAACAACACACACACAACCAAAAAAAACAGAGAGGGAGCGGGAGACGAGAGTGAGAGAGAGTGAGAGGTTTCCACACAAAGGGGGCCTTAAATGGAAATAAAGTGAGTTGGTGGGGGGAACAAGACCAAATCGTCCCTGACCAGAAATTCTGGACGGGCTTCACTAGAACAGCCATAACTTCCCCGATATAGCTCCGAATTGCACAATTCAAAATCCTTTTGGAAAGACAAGAAGATTATCTACAACTTTTATGTTTATGCCAAGATCAAATAATCCCTCCAGCTATTCCGAAATGAGAGCTAAACATTGAACAGGGCTGCTGCCAGAATTTTTCATCCCCAGGGTATACTTGGAAAAATACCCATAACTTTTACTACATGAATCCAGTTGATCTAATTCCACTTTTGTACGAAAGCTAACTGAAAACTGAGCATCCCATGATAAAATTATATTTAAACCTCTTCATCTTGGATTTTAATAAAATTAAATCCAAATACCAAATCGGAAATACATAACTTCTAGGAGAAAAATTATGTAGCCAAATTTTCAATCAGAGCGCTCCAACTCCTGCAGGTGGCTAAAAGCCAAAATTGAAAAATAAGGCTCCAAATGACACAAGCATAACAGTTAGGTTGTAAAAATGGTTCCGCGATCAGAAATTGTTTTTGGGCCCAACTGTGTTTCTGTTCTGTAATAGTGTGTGGACCCGAAAATGGTGTTTCGAACGAAAAGTATTTTTTGGGTCGAAAAATAATGTATGGAACGAAAAAATAGTATTTGGGCAAAAAAATGCTGTTTCCAATGAATAATGGTGTTCGGCTCGAAAAATGGTATTTGGGTAGAAAACAACTATGCATTCGTCCCCAATTGGTGTTTGGAACAAGAAATATTTTTTCTGTCGAAAAATGGTGTTTGAGTGGAAAAATGGTAATCGGTTAGAAAAATAGTCTTTGGACATAGAAAATGAGGTTAGGGATGAAAAAGGGTGTTTGGAACAAAAAGGGGAGTTTGGGTAGAGAAACGGTGTTTTTGGGCCGCGAAATGGTGTTAGGGTCCAGAAATCGTGTCTGGAAGGAAAAATGGTATGTCTGGGAAACATAGTGTGTTTAGAACGACAAATGGTGTTGTTTGGACCCAAAATAGTGTTTCTTCCAAAAAATTGTGTTTGGAAGGAAAAATGGTGTCTGAACAAAACAGTCTGTTTGGGCTGAGAAAAGTAATGGAAAAGAACAAATAGTGACTGAACCCAACATGGTGTTTGGGTCGAAAAATGGATTGTCTGGACCAAAAAATGTAGTTTGAAACGAAAATGGGTGTTTGGGTTGAAAAATGATGTTTTTGGACAAAAACAAATGGAGTTTGGGTCCAAAAATAGAGTGTAGGGGGGGGGGGGGGGAATGGTGTCTTTGGACAGAAAAATGGGGTGTTTGGAAGGAAATATGGTGTATGGGTCCAATAATTGTATTTGGGTCAAAAAAGATGACGCGTTTGGACCCAAAATAGTGTTTGGCATGAAAAATAGTTTTGGGCCGAAAATAGCGGTTGGGTCTAAAAGTTATGTTTGGAACAAAAAAATGGCGCAGGTTGAAAACAACGTTTGCAACGAAAAATAGTGTTTGTGTCAAAATTAAATTTGGTTCGAGAAAATGATATATGGCTAGCACAAAGGTGTTTTGGACTAAAATGGTGTGTTTTGGAACGAAATATAGTTTTTCAGTCGAAAAATTGTGCTTGAAACGAAAAATGGTGTTCGGGTTGAAAACTATTATTTGGGTCGACAAATGGTGTATAAAACGAAAAATGTTGTTCGGAACGAAAAATGGTTTTTTTGTACCACGGTACCGTCGACCACAACAGGCCCAACTTGACCCGTCGAGGTCGACGGCCCCCTGGTAGGTCCGTCCAGGAACCAGACGGACCCCTGGACCCTAATTTTCTCAAAAATCAACTGATACACATCCGAATCTCAATTCGAAAGATGCGTTGGAAAGCTAACAGAACAAGGATTCCATCCATATCTTAATTTCAGAAAATGGAGCTGTAGAGGTCCTTCCAAACTACACAGCAAAATAACTATATGCGTAAAAAAAAAACAAACATAACCAAAACAAAAGCGAATGCACCAAAATTTGGGGACGTGAAATGACTCAGGAAAACCACAGTTCTAACATCTGTATTTTAAAAAGAAAAGGTAGTTTTTTGCTTTCATCTTATTGAAAAGGGTAGTTTTCTATTTTCCATATTCTCTTTTGTCAAAAAGCGTAGTAGTGTTATGCCATCTGGTTATTGTTTATTAAAAAAGGGTAGTTTTTTGTTTTCTGGTTTTCTATTTACTAAAAGTTGCACATTCCTAATTACGGTTTATTAAAAAGAGATGTTTTATGTTTTCTGGCCTCCGTTTATTAAAAAGTGTAGTTTTCCGTTTTCTTTTTACTGTTTCTAGAATTGCGTAATTTTCTATATTTCGGTTTCTTCTTATCAAAAAGTGTAGTTTTCTGTTTTCTATTTTCAGGTTTTCTGTTTGAAGAAGAAGGTAGTTTTCTGTTTTAGGTTTTTTTGAAAAGGTTGATTTCTGCTTTCTATTGATTAAAAATGTCAGTTTCATGTTTTCTGGCATTTGGTTTTTTAGAAAGAGAAGTTCTCTGTTTTGGACGACCTATGTACCTCCATTTTGAGCAATTAAGATATGGTTGGAATCCTTGTTCCGTTAGCTTTCCAACGCATCTTCCGGATTAAGAATCGGATATGTATCGGTTAAGCTTTGAGCCAATTAGTGCCAAGTCAGTCTGGTTCCTCGACAGACCTACCAGGGGGAGCCGTCGACCTCAACAAACCCAACTTGAGCCGTTGAGGTCGATGGCCCCCTTGTAGGTCCGTTGAGGAACCAGACGGACCCCTGGGTACTAATTTACTCAAATCTCAATTGATACACATCCGATTCTCAATCCGGAAGATGCGTTGGAAAGCTAACCAAAAAAGAATTCCAACCAGATCCTAATTTCATAAAATGGAGGTCTAGAGGTCCTTCCAAACTACACAACAAAAAGACTATATGCGTAAAAAAATAACCAAACATAACCAAAACAAAAGCGAATCCACCGAAACATGATTTGGGATGTCAAACGACTCAGGAAAGCCAACAGTCCTAACATTTGTATATTATAAAAAGGTAATTTTTTGCTTTCTCTTTGCTGAAAAGGGTAGTTTTCTATTTTTTGGATTCTCTTTGTCAAAAAGCGTAGTGTTATGCCATCTGGTTTCTATTTATTAAAAGAGGGTAGTTTTTCATTTTCTGGTTTACTATTTAATAAAAGTGGCACTTTCCTGATTAAGGTTTATTAAAATATGATGTTTTATGTTTTTGGCCTCTGTTTATTAAAATGTTTAGTTTTCCATTTTCTTTTTAGTGTTTCCAGAATTGCGTAATGTTCTGTATGTCGGTTTCTTTTTATCAAAAAGTGTCGTTTTTTGTTTTCTGTTTTTTTTTATAATGGTAGTTTTCTATTTTCAGGTTTTTTGTTTATAGAAGAAGTAGTTTTCTGTTTTAGGTTTTTTTTAAAAAGGTCGATTTCTGCTTTCTATTAACTAAAAATGTCAGTTTTATGTTTTCTGGCATTCGGTTTGTTAGAAAGAGTAGTTCTCTGTTTTTCGTTCATTAAAAAGTGTACTTTTATGTTTCCTTTACTTTAAAAAAAAATGAAATTTTCCATTAAAAGAAGTCTTCTCTTTTCTGTTTATAAAAGATGATATTTTTCTGTGGTGTATTAATTTTAAAAAATTCAAAATTGTGTCTTTTTTTAATTGAAAAACCTTCCTTTATTTAATCAACAAAAAACGAAAGACTTTTTTTGAAAGAAAAATTTAGTTTTTGATACACATATAACAGAAAACAGCACTTTTCAATAAACATAAAATCGCAAACTGCCATTTTTGATAAATAGAAACTAGAAATCGATTTTTGAAAAACAAATTCCAGAAAACGGAAAACTCCATTTTTTATTGTACATACCAGGTATCTCCTCCAAAAATTCTTTTTGAATTTTCTTTACAAGTTATTTAATTAATAAAAATGAGAAAATACCATTTTTTTATAAACAGACACCAGAAAACTACAATTTCTGACAATAGAAATTAAAAAAAAGAAAACTACCCTTTTTAATAAGTACAAATAAAAAATACTACATATTTTTTATGACCAGATATAACGACTACGGTTTTCCTTAGTGGATTCATGCCTTCAAATAATGTTTTGGTGCATTGGCTTTGTTCGAGTTATGTTTTTTTCATGCATACAATGATTTTGTTGCGAGGTTTTTGAGGAATTATACAACTCCATTTTGAAAAATTAAGATGTGGATGGAATCCTTGTTCTGTTAGCTTTCCAATGCATCTTCCGTATTAAGAATCGGATATGTATCAGTTGAGTTTTGAGCAAATTAGTGCCCAGTCTGTCTGGTTCCTTGACGGACCCAACTTTAGCCGTCGACGTTGGCGGCCCCCTCGTAGGTCCGTTGAAGAACCAAATGGACCCTTGGCCACTAATTTGCTCAAATCTCAACCGATACTACACATCCGATTCTCAATCTGGAAGATGCGTTGGGAAAGCTAACCGAACAAGGATTCCAACCATATTTTAACTTCAGAAAATGGAGTTGTAGAGGTCCTCCAAAACCACACAACAAAATGACTATATGCGCAAAAAAAAAAAAAAAAACAAACAAACATAACCAGAACAAAAGCGAATGCACCAAAACATGATTTGGGGACGTGAAATGACTCAGGAAAGCCATAGTCCTAACATTTGTATATTATAAAAAGGTAGTTTTTTGCTTTCTCCTTGTTGAAAATGGTAGTTTTGTGTTTTCTGGATTCTCTTTGTCAAAAAGCGTAGTGTTATGCAATCTGGTTTCTGTTTATTAACAAAGGGTAGTTTTTTGTTTTCTGGTTTCTAGATTACCGTTTATTAAAAAGTGATGTTTTATGTTTTCTAGCCTCCATTTATTAAAAAGTGTAGTTTTCCATTTTCTTTTTAGTGTTCCTAGAATTGCCTAATTTTCCGTATGTCTGTTTCTTTTTATTAAAAAGTTTAGTTTTCTTTTTTCCATTTTTTTTATAATGGTAGTTTTCTGTTTTCGGGTTTTTTGTTTATAGAAGAAGGTAGTTTTCCGTTTTAGGTTTTTTTAAAAAAGGTCAATTTCTGCTTTCTATTGATTAAAAATATCAATTTTCAGTTTTGTGGCATTCAGTTTATTAGAAAGAGTAGTTCTCTATTTTCCATGTTCATTAAAAAGTGTACTTTTATGTTTCTTCTTTACTTTAAAAAAATGTAATTTTATGTCAAAAGAACACTTCTCTTTTCTGTTTATAAAAAATGATATTTTTCTGTGTTTTATTAATTTTAAAAATTCAAAATTGTATGTTCTTTTAATTAAAAAAAACTTCATTTATTTAATCAACAGAAAACCCAAAGCTTTTTTTAAAAGAAAATTTTCTTTTTTAATAAACATATAACAGAAAAGAGCCCTTTTCAGTAAACATAAAATCGCAAACTGCCATTTTTGATAAACAGAAGCCAGAAATCGATTTTTGGAAAACTAATTCCAGAAATTGGAAAAATCCATTTTTTATTGTACATACTAGGTATCTCCTCCAAAAATTCTTTTTGAATTTTCTTTACAATTTTAAATTTTATTTAATTAATGATAAACGAGAAACTACCATTTTTTATAAACGGACATCAGAAAACTACACTTTCTGACAAATAGAAAACAGAAAACTACACTTTTTAATAGGTAGAAAAAAAACTACATATTTTTTATGAACAGATATAACGACTACGGTTTTCCTTGTGGATTCATGCCTTCAAATAATGTTTTGGTGCATTGGCTTTGTTCGAGTTATGTCTTTTTTGCGTATGGTGATTTTGTTGTGAGGTTTTGGAGGACTTATATAACTCCATTTTAAGAAATTAAGATATGGTTGGAATCCTTGTTCCGTTAGCTTTCCAACGCATCTTCCGGATTGAGAATCGGATGTGTATTGGTTATGTTTTGAACAAATTGGTGCCGAGTAAGTCTGGTTCCTCGACGGACCTACCAGGGGGAGCCGTCGACCTCGACAGACCCAACTTGAGCCGTCGAGGTTGATGGCCCCCTTGTAGGTCTGTTGAGGAACCAGACGGACCCCTGGGTCCTAATTTACTCAAATCTCAATTGATACACATCCGATTCTCAATCCGGAAGATGCGTTGGAAAGCTAACCGAAAAAGGATTCCAACCATATCCTAATTTTTATAAAATGGAGGTCTAGAGGTCCTTCCAAACTACACAACAAAATGACTATATGTGTAAAAAAATAACCAAACATAACCAAAACAAAAGCGAATGCACTGAAACATGATTTGGGGACGTGAAATGACTCAGGAAAGCCAACAGTCCTAACATCTGTATATTATAAAAAGGTAATTTTTTGCTTTCTCTTTGCTGAAAAGGGTAGTTTTCTGTTTTCTAGATTCTCTTTGTCAAAAAGCGTATTGTTATGCCATCTTGTTTCTGTTTATTGAAAAAGGGTAGTCCAGGAGAACATTCAGCCACCACCTCCTGTACAATCCAATCCGCCGGCTGTCGCTGTACATGATTTTGAAGGGAGTACTTCTTCTTGAATCGAAGACAGTGAACCTGTCGATGCTCACGCTCCCCTAGAGCTGGCCGACGGAACCATGAGGAACAATGGCGCGGTCGTTTTCTGCATAGGGAACGATCCGCCAGACGAGAGGCGACATGAAGGCAAACTCATCAAGAGAGATCGGCCTTGCGCGAAGCATCCCACGGGCACTGGGATGATCAACCACTCCCTCAACAAACTAAAGGAGTTGTTGTGCAACCCCGTCACACTCTGCATTCTGAAGTACGGTGGGCCCCAGACCACAGAATGATGGAACATACACTATGGGTTTCGCCTCCCCGTTTTGCACGGTGATTTTCAGGGAGTGACTTCCACGGAAGTTCGTTCAACTAAAATTTAAGATATATAATGGCACGACGGATCCCTATGACAATATTTTGGCATTCCGTCACTCCATGGCATTGTATGAGCTCTACGATGGCCTAATGTGCCGTCTCTTCCCCTCCAGCCTACAAGGGGCTGCATTGACTTGGTTCCATCTGCTTCCACCCAAAACAATCTGCACCTATGAGGAGCTCAGCACCATGTTCACTGAGCACTTCATTTGCAGCAGGAGGAGGAAGAAGGACCAAGGGGATCTGATGAGGATCCAAATGTAGTAGGGTGAAACAATTCGGCAACATGTCGATCGCTTCTGTATCCTGAAGTTAGAAGTCAAAGATTGCAATGAGGACGCTGCAATCATGGCCTTCCAAAACGGCTTACCGACTGGGAATGTCCTCAAGGAGTCGCTCATCAAGCGCACTCCTTCCGACTTGCGCGATTTGATGGGGCATGCTGAAAAGTACGCCAAGGTGGAGGAGAAGACCAAGCTCCTCAAGAAAGCGGTGGCTGCGACCCAATCCTCACCAACATCGACCACCCCTACACCAACGACAAAACGCCCATCAGAACCTCGGCAGAAGGACTGACCGGGCGAGAAGGATAGGAAGCAGGGCGCCTCAACCAACGAGGTACAAGAAGGACGGGGGACATTCTTCAAAATCCCGCCATCCCAAATTCTGCCCAAGATTTAGGAGCAGCAGTGGTTCAGATGGCTTGAACCGATGAAAAGCGACGAGTCAAAGCAGGATCAAACTCTCCGTTGCGACTACCACAAGAGCGTGGGACAAACCACCGATCGGTGCCACATTCTCCGGGGGTTCCTAGAAGAACAAGTTTGCAAGGGGAACCTGAAGCAGTATGTTCCCACCGAGAAGACCCAGGCTGCCAACGAGCAGCACGTGATAAACGTTGACCCCAATACTTTGGCAGGGGTCATTGATGTCATTTTTGGTGGCGAGTTGCACTTCGTCAAACTGAAGAGCATCCGATGAGACTCGAAGAAGATGCAAATCTTTTTCGAGATGATGCAAATCGACCAAGAGCCAAAGCTGGTTACTAATAAGGTGAAAAGTGGTGACGAGGGAGTCATCACATTTTCTGACGCAGACCTGGAAGGAGTCCAGGCCCCACACTTGGATGCGCTGGTAATCACTTTACGCATCTCCAATTTTGACGTTAAAAGGATTCTTGTCTATACAGAAAGCTCGGCCGATATCCTCTTCATGCAACCTTTCCTTCGGATGGGGCTGAAGACGGCCGACCTCATCCCGACCAAGGATCCTTTGGTTGCCTTCAATGGAGCATGAGTTGTCCCAGTTGGACGCATCACGCTGCCAGTCCAAGCAGGGAACCAAACTGCCATGACGGAGTTCATCATCATGGATCTCCCATCTCTGTACAACGCTATCATCGACCGCACATGGTTGGCAGCTATGAAGGCAATCCCGTCCACCTACCACCAACGTCTTCGTTTACCCACAGTCGATGGGATAATGGAGATCTGGGGGGAACAAGTAGCCGCGAGGCAATGTTACTTCAGGAATGAGTCAAGGTGGAACGAGTAAAAAAAACTCGCGTTAAAAGGATTCTTGTCAAGGCGAATGACTTCAGGAACGAGAAAAGGATTCTTGTCGATACAGAGAGAAATCCATCCAAAAAGGTAGCAATTACTTCAGGACCGAGTCAAGGTGGACAAGGGCCGACCCGGTCCCGAAGACAGGGTTCTTGAAGACCTTGAGCAGGTCCCCATAGACCCTGTTGACCACAAAATATTCTTTCTCGTCAGGAGTTTGCTTTCAGCTAAAGAAAGAAAGTCGACACTCGACCTCCTCATCAAAAACAAGGACGTCTTTGCCTGGAGACCTCAGGATATGCCGGGAATTGCTGCTGACATGGCTAATCAGCGGTTGTTCATCTCGCCAACCATTCGTCCAGTCCGACAGAAGCAACGACAAATGGTCGCGGTGCATGTAGAAGCAGTGCGGGATGAGGTGAACATGCTTTTGGTAGCCGGATTCATTCGCGAAGTGCGACACCCTGATTGGCTGGCTAATACTTTGGTGGTTCCTAAGAAGAACAAGAAGTGGCAGGTCTGTTGGACTTCACAGACCTGAACAGCGCGTGCCCAAAGGACAACTTCCCACTTCCAAAGATCGATTAGCTGGTGGACTCTTCATCGGGTAATAAACTAATGAGTTTCATGGATGCTTATTCAGACTACCACCAAATCCCGATGTACGAGCCTGACCAAGAGAAAACCGCATTTATAACCCCTACCGGCATCTACTGTTACAAAGTAATGCCATTTGGGTTAAAAAATGCTGGGGCCACTTATCAGAGGTTGGTGACTAAGGTCTTCCAGCGTAAGATCGGCAAGACCATGGAGGTCTACATTGACGACATGATGGTCAAAAGCGAGCACCGAAATGACCATCTGGCCCACTTGGAGGAAGTATTCACCGTGCTGCGGAACTACTGCCTCAAACTTAATGCTACGAAGTGCTCCTTCGGAGTTACCTCAGGCAAGTTCTTGGGGTACTTGACGACGCAGCGAGGAATTGAAGCCAACCCCAATCAGATCAAGGCGATTATGGAGATGGAGCCTCCGGGAAACAAAAAAGAGGTTCAGAAGCTGACTGGAAGGTTAGCCGCTCTTAACCAGTTCATCTCCAGAGCCATTGATCGATGCCAGCCATTCTTCCTACTGCTGCGAAAGGCCCAGAGGTTCGAATGGATGCCAGAGTGTTAGAAGGCGTTTGAGGAGATCAAAAAATACCTCAGTACGCCACCCCTTCTGGTATGCCTTTCTCTCAGAGATATCCTACTCCTTTATATCGCAGCTTCCGAGCATGCTGTCAGTTCCACGTTGCTGAAGGACATGGACCGAGGACAGAGGGCGATCTACTATGCAAGTAAGGCATTAAACGGGGCAGAAACCAGACATTCTCGCATTGAAAAACTCATGTTTGCCTTGCTTATTTCTGCCCGGAAGCTGCGCCATTATTTTCAAGCCCATTTGATCCACGTCATCACCGACTCCCCTCTCAAAGCTGTATTACGAAAGGCGGATGTTGCAGGACGATTGCTGAAATGGGAAGTGGAATTACTAGCCTTTGATATCCACTATCAGCCCAAGAATGCGATCAAAGGGCAGGTGATCGCTAATATCATCGCCAATCTCACACCCGTGGAATAACAGATCTACACTGTCTCCGACTTCAGGCTGATTTCTTGGACACTCCATGTCGATGGAGCATCCAATCGAAGAGGGTCAGGAGCAGGGTTGATCTTGCAAAGTGAAGACGAATTTCTATTCAAGCATGCGATCAAACTCGGGTTCAAGGCCTCCAATAACGAAGCAAAAAATGAGGCCCTGATCGCGGGTTTAGAATTCGCTGTAGATCTCGCCATGCGTAAATTGGTGATCTACATCGATTCTCAGCTCGTGGTATGCCAGAGCACTGGAGAGTATTAGACGAAAGACGAGTGCATGGTTGCCTATCAGAGCTATGCACGAACCTTGCTCTCACAAATCGGTGATTGGAAGATCCACTCAATTGATCGTGAGTAGAATACTCAAGCTAATGCCTTGGTGAATCTGGCTAGTGCTCTGGAAGGAGAACCATCTCAAGAAATCCAGGTTGAGTTTCTTGGGGAACCAAGCATCGCTCGACTTGAACAGGTCATGGCGATAGACTCGGAACCCCAAGAAGCTACCTGGATGGATCCCACCCTGTCATATCTGAAGAATGACGTCCTCCCTCTAGACAAAGAAGTGGGCAGAAAAATTACGAATCGATCTGCGCAGTTCTTGATTTTTGATCAAGGCGTTTTGTAAAAGTAGAGCTTCAACGGTCCGCTCCTACGATGTGTCACCCTCGAGGAAGCCAAGGAAGTGCTGGAAGAGATGCATTCGGGAATATACGGGAGCTACGCGGCCTAAAGGTCCCTGGGTCGCTGCGTATTGACAGTTGGATATTTCTGGTCGACCCTCGCAAAAGATTCACTCGATTTGGTGAGGAGATGTTATAAGTGTCAGCGATTCAGCCCGCTGATCCACCGACTTGCTGGAGACTTGGACTCACTTTAAAGTCCTTGGCCGTTTGCTCAATGGGGGTTCAATATAGTCGGACCAATGTGTCACGCCCCAGAGCGGCCGTCCACGAGATGTGGTAATAATGAAATATCAGCTTTCAATATTTGAGGTCAATAAGGACTCCAATAACAACACACAAGGTGGCAAAGCAAGGATAATGATAACTGATTGAAAAGAGAAAGCATAATATATAAACAATGTCTGTAAACCAAAAACATTATTACAGACTCGAATACACAATCACTGTCCTGTGGGAGCCAAGTCTAGTCCAAATAAAATACAACCTGTGCCACATGCATGAATAACAATACATAAAATGACTCTAGGACTGCTGACAGCCTCGCACTCGCCACCCGCCGGAAGAATGCTCCACGCCCATAAGACCACGCCACAGGGAAGCTCCAACTCCACGCCCAACACTACCCCTGAAAAGAAACAGTATGCGAGGGGTGAGCTACAAGCTCAGTGAGTGGCTGGAAACCAATCACCATACAACAGTTCAATACTCAAACAATTTCCTCTCAAGGAAAACATGGGTAGAAACCCAATGGATAACAAGGCCACGCGACGGCGCGACCAACCTCACCCTCACCCTCACTCCCAGAGGAAGACTCTTGGGACTTTTGGGGAGAGACCATACCGTTGGTCAAAGAGACGCGGAATTACTGGTCCATACAACACTACTGAATCACCAACCTCACCCTCACCCTCACTCCCGGAGGGAGACTCTTGGGACTCTTGGGGAGAGACCATACCGTTGGTCGAGGAGACCCGGAATTACTGGTCTACACAACACTACTGGATCATCTACATCGAGATAACTGCCCAACGATGTCTTTGAACATCGATACGCAACCGGACCCAACAACTTTGGGAACGGACGAACAACGAATGGGTCACGCGGTGACGTGTCTTCACCTCATCCTCACCCTCACCCCTTAGAGGTGACATAGGACTTTTGGAAGAGACTTAGACTGCTCTACACCCTTGGTCTACCGGTAGCCCTTTTCTCGGGTAGTCACTACCTGGTATACTCTCACGATCAGTACGCTTCCGAACGCCTCGGTGGTACCTACGGATGGGAGCCCTCTGTCAAGACAGCTTTTCCAACGCCGGGAAGTTCCTACATCGGATCCAACGAAGGGGAGAACGATTCCACGCTCGCAATATCATTCGTTAACCCTCTTCCGGGTAGCCTCTACCTGGTACACTCCCACGATCAGTACGCTTCCGAACGCATCGGTGGTACCTACGGATGGGAGCCCTCTGTCAGGACAGCTACAACCCGGGCCTCTTTAACTCGGATGACATTGGGAGTAAACATTCCATGTTCGCAAAGTGAACCCAATGGAAAAACAACTACTCTCGATAATCACATATCGATGATATCAAATACTATTGTACTCCCACACGGTTGTGTCGCTCGGACACAAGGGGGTTGCCTCTGCTCTCACGCAGAAATAATCCCAAGGCACATAACCCAACAGGCGGTTCATATACACGCCTAGCACGGGTAGGCCTAGCTTAATGCCCCAACTACCGGCTTAACAAAACTGATAAGATAACGAATTCTCCTGAATTCCAAACGAGTGCATCGCTCGGATGCACGGGGGCGATTACATCGCTAGCGCTCTAACTAATAAGGTACAACCCGACAACGGGTCATACCCATGCCTATTCCAGATAGGCCTAATCAGTTTTAACATGCGCATAATTATTACAGGAGAATTCTATCACTGAAGGAACTTGATCCACATGCACAATAACCTATGCTTAACTATAGGGGTTCTCCCTAACATGAGTATATGGCATAAACAACACATCATGCAACATACATACAAGGCAAGGCCTAACTACACATACATATGAGGGCACTAATCGTATAAACATACAAAATATACTCTAACATGCGTTGGATATCACCAACTTAAAAGAAATGGTCAAGCGCGATCTTGCGCACTAACAGGTGCATGCCAATATTCCAAACGAACCTGAGTCGAGTAGGAAATCGCATCTATTTACTCAGTTCGTTCAGAGGGAGAGGGCGAGAGAGATCATCATCTCATGAAGCTGGTCATAGCTTTGCCCCATTAGCATGGGCGCAACAACTACACCACGCCATTGAGTCTTATCGCAAGGGAATATTAGGCAGGTGCCCGTTATTAACCCAGACTTAATCATACTGGATATTCCAATTAATATGGTGGGAGTAGTATTACAATACTACCTAAGGCAGGCCATATTCTATACATCCATACACATTACAAAAATACATGCCCATACTAGAGGGGCGCATGCAACACAATCATTCATACATGGATACAATACATGTATATAAGCCTAGCATGCAAGATATCTAACATATTATAGTTTAAGCATGGCCATACTACTTATCTACACAAGTAGTATAGCTAGGGGGGGCCATCGATGCGCGACTACGCGCGTCGAGCGCATCCCGAGGGGGGGGGATTGGATCAAACCACTCACAGATACCCGGATCGTCGCGCGTCCGGTCTACGAGATTTGCAAAACACAACCAATGATCCACAATTAAAATATGGAACTTCCTATCACACATATAAGCCTACTTCATGAAGACCCTAACCCCTGATACTTCCATAATATCACCCAAGACACATGCAAACAACTCCTTGACACTCAACCAAGAAAAACTGCCAAACCTGCTGCAACCAGCCCTACTAATTGGTCTCCACAGCACCCAATACACTTCCAAAAATTATGAAATAAATCATGCACATTCTCTGATATGCTGGGATCATAATCCATGAAGACATTAGAACCTAATTTTTCCTCTACAAGCCCAAAACAAATTATTTCCAGAAGCAGGTCAATTCCTACGCGAATCTGGACAGGCCATACAAAACAGGTTCTAACTTACTACACAGATATCATAATGATCCCAAATTCTATATATAACATCTAGACACATAGCTGATCAAATCATAAGAAGACATAATCCTAAAAATATGCCTCTAAATACTAGATTCACTGAGATCTTTAAAAGACAGTGTGCTGCCTTACCGAAACAAGGGGAGGGAAATGGGGACAGTCATCATTGGTGAAATTATATGTTTGAGAGATCATTCGTCTCCAAGGAGCACCAGTCATCATTGTTTCGGATCGTGATTCACGTTCAATCTCACGTTTCTGGAGTGCTCCTTAAACGGCATTGAGAACAAGGTTGAATTTCAATATAGCATCTCACCCTCAGTCATATGGGTAGTCTAAGAGGACGATCCAGATATTGGAGGACATGTTGAGGGCTTGTATGATTGATTTTGGCGGAAGCTGGGCGGAAGCTGGGAGGATCACGTAGCCTTGGCAGAATTTGCTTACAACAATAGCTTCCAAGAGAGCATTCGGATGTCACCATTCGAAGCGTTGTATGGAACGAGTTGCCACACACCTCTGTGCTGGGATGAAGTTGGTGAGAGAAGTCTTGTTGGGCTAGAGCTCGTTCAGGATACAATCGACAAGGTGAAATTGGTTCGTGATTAGCTTCGAACAACATAGAGGAGACAGAAAAGCTATGCATACAATCGAAGGCGGGAGCTGGAGTTCGTAGTGCGAGATCACGTGTTTTTGAAGGTCTCTCCATCCAAGGGCATAGTTCATTTCGGCCAACGAGGAGAGCTGAACCCAAGTTTCATTGGACCGTTTGAAATTCTTGAGAAGGTTGGGCCGGTGGCGTACCGTTTGGCATTACCGCTATAGTTGGATCGTGTGCACAATGTATTTCATGTGTCGATGCTAAGGAAATATGTGCATGACCCTTCTCATGTCATCAAACTGGACTTAGTTCATGTGCAGGAAGATTTATCTCTTATTGAGCAGCCGGTGAAAATCTTTAATCGGAAGGAACAAGTCTTGCGCAACAAAACCATTCCGTTGGTCAAGGTGCAGTGGCAGTATTATCTGGGAGTGCCCGAGATGACTTTGGAACGCGAAGAGGAAATTCGAGAGAAGAATCCGGCGTTGTTTGCATCTTCCTCAGGTATGCCTCGAATTTAGGGACAAAATTCCTTTAAGGGGGGAAGGATGTAACAACTATGACTATCAACTATATTTATCAGTGGGTTTCTGACGGCTCGTGGGAGAGCCGTTGGGATCTAGGCGATGGGCACAACCAGAGCCGTCGATCTGGGCGGTTTTCGAATTCAAATTCAGTTCCCCTTTGGAAAGAACAAAGGCATTTGTCACACCGCAGGGTGGCCGCCCCCGATACGTGGCAAATATATATAATATCAGCAGTCCATACATGTTATGCCTGTGTCATTTGGAGCGCTCTGATTGAAAATTTGGCTACATAATTTTTCTCCTCGAAGTTATGTATTTCCAATTTGGTATTTGGATTTGATTTTGTTAAAATCCAAGATGAAGAGGTTTAAATATGATTTTATTATGAGATTCTCAGTTTCGAGTTAGCTTTCATACAAAAGTCGAATTAGATCAACTGGATTACTGTAGTAAAAGTTATGGGTATTTTTCCAAGTATACCCCGGGGATGAAAAATTCTGGCAGCAGCTCTGTCCAATGTTTAGCTCACATTTCGGAATAGCTGGAGGGATTATTTGATCGTGGCATAAACATGAAAGTTGTAGATAATCTTCTTGGCTTTCCAACGGACTTTGAATTGTGCAATTCGGAGCTATATTGAGGAAGTTATGGCTGTTATAGTGAAGCATGCTCAGAATTTCTAGTCAAGGATAAATAGGTCATTTCTATCCCTCCTTTAGATATTTATGTGCCAAAATATCTCTCCCTCTCTCTCTCCCACTCACACGTCTACACTTTCTTGGCTCTCTCTTCTCTCTCCCCCCCCCCCAAGTGTTTGTATTATCTCCTCAAAGAGAAGAGAAGGAGAAGGTGCAAGTGCAAGTCTAGGGTTGTGTAAGTGTTGTTGTTGTTGTTGATCTCCTCTCTCTCAAGTTCCCTTTCATGAACTTTTCCCCCCTGATTTGCAGCCAAAGGAGGGCTGAGGAGGGCTGAGGAGGTGGTGGTAGTGGTGGTGGTGGTTGAGGTGGTCGCGGGTGCGTCGAGGGCCCCCGAACCTCCCCCTTTCATTTCCCCTCCCAAGGTGAGCCTTTCCCCTTCTTTTCTTGGTTTTTATGGCTTAGGGATGGTTGGGGAGGTCATGCATGTTGGGTAGATGTGTTAGAATGTGTGTGAGGGGTTGGGGAGGGTTAAAAAGGGGTTAGGGAAGAGTGGGCGCGTGTTGGGGGCTGTCTGCGCGCGTGCGCGCGTAGGAGGGCGCGCGCGCGTGTGCGTGCGCGTGCGGGGGGCCATGCATGTGGCTGCCCGAGGGTTTGGGTGGGTGTCGGGGCACTCGGAATCGCATTCGTACGTGCGTGCTCGCATGCGTGCGAGTCCGTATGCATGCTTGTCCGAGTATTTTGTATTTCTAGTAAATTTCATGTATATTTGTGTAGTTTACTCACCATATTGAATGCCCATGTCTTGCAGATCTTGGCGAATGGTCACGCAACGACCCAGGTTGTGGTGAGTGGGTCAATCCAACCCAGTAGGGAGGCGTTCGATGCACGTAGGCGTGCATTGCCCTCCCCTGGGGCACCATAATTGCATATTAACTTGTGTCAATGAAAAACTATGTTAATGCATGTTTTACTATGATGTAACCATGCCATATTAGACATTGTATGCTAGGGATATACATCCATGTATCATGTATAGAGGCCCATACATGTCTAGACACCATGTCCCATGATTGAAAAGCCTTGATCTATGCATGTTTCTCATTTAGTTTAATTTAATTAAATCAAAATGAGATTATGTTGGTATAAGCATGCCTTAGAAAATATTATAACCTTGTTATTATAATATATGTTTCCCCGCATCTCAGTTATGCGCCCTGGAGGAATTCTTAAGAATTCATGACATTAGTAGTGTTAGAAATCGTTGTCGACGGATCCAAGAGGATCGTATCCGTGTGAGTAGGCTGTTTTCTCCCCTTCGTTGGATCCAAGTAGGGACTCCCCGGCGTTGGGAAAGCTGTCCTGACAGAGGGCTCCCATCTGTAGGTACCACCGATGCGTTTGGAGGGTACTGATCGTGGGAGTATACCAGGTAGAGGCTACGCGAGGGAGAGGCTACTGGTGGACCAAGGGTGGAGAGCAGTCTAGTCTGTCCCAAAAGGCCCATGTCACCCCTTAAAGGGTGAGGGTGAGGGTGGGGTGGGTCGGCGATGTTACGACCCACTAGCTTGTACAGTTCCTCCCGTTTAGGGACTTTAATTATTATAAGGTTAATATGAGTTGTGTTGCATAGATTGTGCCATTCACTGAGCGTGTGGCTCACCCCTCGCATATTCTTTTCCTCCAGTTGTTACTGAGTCAGATCTGAAGGAGGAGCTCCCCGAGGCATCACATCAGTAGCGGAGCAGCGTTCACGTTTTGGGTTCTGCGAGTGAGAGGCCATCAGCATCCCCTTCTTTGCTTGTATGTATTGTTATCCGTGCTTGGGCACAACACTTGTATATGGATGTCTTTGTTTATATTGGCTCTCACATGACAGTTGATTATGTATTCTGGTATGTAATATGTCTTTGAATTACAGACTCAGTCGTTTAAGCTTCCGCTATATGTATATATATTATGTCAGCTACATTATTGATTGTGTTGTCATTTTCGATGTTGTTTAGAGTCTTTTATTGATCTCCTGTATGGACTGCTGATATTATATATATTTGCCACGTATCGGGGACGGCCGCCTTGGGGCGTGACAATACATGAGATCAATAAAAGACTCTACACAACATCAAAGGTAATAACGCAATTAACAAGGTAGCTGACATAATATATATACAAATAGTGGAAGCTTAAATGACTAAGTCTGTAATTCAAAGACATATTACAAACCATAATACATAATCAACTGTCCTGTGAGAGCCAATATAAAACAAAGACATCAACATACAAGTACTGTGCCCAAGCACGAGTAACAATACATACAAGGAAAAAGGGGGATGCTGATGGCCTCTCACTCACAAGACCCAAAATGTGAACGCTGCTCCGCTACTGGTGCGACGCCTCAGGGAGCTCCTCCTTCAGATCCGACTCAGCGACAACTGGAGGAAAAAGTATGTGAGGGGTGAGCCACACGCTCAGTGAATGGTACAATCCGTGCAACACAACTCATATTTAACCTTTAAAATCATTAAAAGTCCCTAAGATGGGAGTAACTGCACAAATTGGTGGGTCGTAACGACGCCGACCCACCACACCCTCACCCTCACCCTTTAGAGGTGACATAGGACTTTTGGGAGAGATTAGACTGCTCTACACCCTTGGTCCACCGGTAGCCCTTTCCCCGAGTAACCTCTACCTGGTATACTCCCACCATCAGTACATTCCCGAACGCATCGGTAGTACCTACGGATGGGAGCTCTCTGTCAGGACAGCTTTTCCAACGCCGGGGAGTTCCTACATCGGATCCAACGAAGGGGAGAAAACAATCTACACTCGCGAATACGATCCTCTTGGATCCGTCGGCACCGGTTACTAAACACCGATAAGGTAACGAATTCTCAAGAATTCCTTCTAGGGCGCATAACTCAGATGCGGGGAAAAACATATTATTCATAGTGACAATTGTCAAGTATGACCCCCATAAGTGGTCATACACTTGCCTAAACTCATTAGGCAAGATTTAAGGCTTAACTTAAGTATATAACATGGATAATAAATATACAAGGAATTCAACATGGAAGCATTTAAATGATATAATATTTTCTAAGGCATGCTTACACTTATGCTTTTCATAGATAGCTAAGGGTATACTTAGGCAAGGTCGGGGTGCATGTAGGAATCAAATGTTATCCTAATATGGGACATGATGCATGAATAAGCATCTTGGTCCCTACACATGATACTAGGATGTATAACCCTAACATGTTAGGTCTAACATGACATGGATGCAACCTAGCAAGCCCAATAATAACATATACATGCAAATATGGTTAATATGCAGTTATAATGCCCCAGGGGAGGGCAATGCACGTCTACGTGCATCGAACGCCTCCCAACTGGGTTGGATCGACCTACTCACCGCAACCCGCCACCACCAACACCACCACCTCCTCAGCCTTACTTGGCTGAAAAATCAGGGGCAAAGGGAGCATGAGAGGGAGCTTAAGAGAAGGGAATCAACAACCACTACAACAACACACATACACACCTTTGTGTGTCCCTTCTCCTTCACTACTCATCTTTTTGTGCTTCTTTCTTCTCCTTCTTTTCCTTCAAAACACACACACACAATCAAGAGAGGGAGAGGGAGGCGTGAGAGGGGGAAGAGAGAGAGAGAGAGAGAGAGAGAGAGAGAGCATTTTTTTTTCTCAAATGGGGGGGGTGATGAGAAGGGAAAAAAAGGGGTGGTGAACTTAAGCTAATCTCACCCACACACACCAAAAATAACCAATGGTTTCTTAACCATTAAGCAAGAGGGGGGTGAGGTTACCCAAGGTGACCATAACCACCAAAATATCCCAACACTATTCCACCAAACAAACCAGTAATGACTGAAACCCAGATACGATTCGGAACTGCATAATTTTTTAAAACGTTACTGGAATTCGTTGAAATTTTTATGAGTAGTACTAAATGGTACCAGGACCCATAATATGCAGTTAGATTTCCAATCGGAGTACTCGAACTCACGCAGATAGCTAAAAGTCCAAAATTTTAGCGGCTCCGATCGAAAAAAGAAAAATTGAAAAATGGCCAGAAATGACCCAAATGTGACCAATAGGCTAAAAAGTGACACATATATAACAGCATTAATTTGTGATATTACGGATTTGATTGTGTCGTATTCTGTCCCCATGTGTGTGAGGCTTATTAACCTCACTTTCTCTCTCCCTTTGGATTGAAACCCTAAAACCCTAAAGTCTTTTCTTCCTCTCCTTCTCTTGTTTTTGGCACATCTGTTGAGGAGCTCGGGAAAGGAGTTTGGGCAGGGATTCTAGTGAGTAATATCCCCTTTTGTGAAGTGTTTTCGAATGATAATGATTCCCTTTAGGAATCTTCTTTTCAAGATTCCGTTTTTTTGGTTTTTCAAACAAAACAATGGATTTTCTTTTGAATCTTTTAGAAAAATTGTTATATGATTTCGGGTTTGTGTTGTATGAATGATTATCGCTGATTGTGATGCTTTTTTTTACAATTTTTGATGATGGTATTAGGTTGTACATGTATATATTCGAAGTTGGTTATTTTGAGTTCTCTTTTCATTGATTTGCATGATCTTTACGATGATTCAAACGATTATGAGATATTTTTTAAGAAGGTTATAAGCCTTTTATGTAAAAATGAATATGTTTAGGTAGGTATCATATCTAGGTTTATTCATTTATGGTAGAAGTCATATTTCTATGATCTTTAAGCCATATTTTGAACCTTATACACATAGATCCAAACCTACGCTCATATATTTATGATTTTCAGATCTTTAACTTAGATTTATATTAATAAATATGTCCATGTTAGATCTAGGGTTTCAACAATGTTTTTAATGAGTTTTGATTTAATTTTAATTTAATTTTTCATACGCATGATTTGATTTCAATCTGAGTTCTTCACTGTTATGGATCAGTTTTGAACGATTCGTGCATGGTTTTCAATAATAGGATGTATTAGGGAATTTTTAACAAAAATAATAGGGTTCCAAGCTTTCTGTCTGGTTAGGTTGCCATAGGTTTCTGGATTTGGTTGCGTTGTTGGACCGAATGTGAGTGGGTCTAGTCTCTTATGTAGTTTTTCAAACTACCTATACTGTATATCATTACGCATCATGATTAGTTTTACAAATACGACTGTATTTTGTGTATGGAATACTAGAGCATGTCATCATGATTAGTGCGAAGCGCTTATTTTGTGTGTACAACTCATATGCCCCGGAAGACTATACTATTCTTATTGCATGTATGTTATTGGATAATGAGTTGATCATGCATGCATATGATTGTTCTGTGTGACACCGTCTGCGTCTGCGTGACCCGGTTCAATGGAACCTTGTCTGCATGACATCTACGTGTCCAGGCTCTAGATGGAGCCCTCTGTGGCTGCGTGCCATGGGTAGCGGGTTGCGTATCCATTGCATCATTTGCATCATGTAGAATAGTATAGTAATATTTGGTTATTTCTCCAAGAGTCGCATGACATTTTTCCTTATATTGTTACTGTTATATCTTGTGCTAATATATATATCCTTCACTCTGTGTGATTCAAGTTTTCATAAAATTTTTATTCTTTGAAATTATTATTATATTGGGACACCTAAGGTCCATTCACTGAGTGTGTGGTTGCTCACCCCTCCGCTTTTCCCATCTTTCAGAGTAGTTCGATAAGGAGATTTGGTCTCTCTGTGGTGCCAGAGATAGTCGCTCGTGTTGCGTCGGATTTGCTGCATTCGTACGTGTTAATAAGCCTTTTCTTGGCATGTAGTGAATTTCCCTTAGCCCTACCAAGAAAACCGTAGGATCGCAAATTTTGAATAAAGAACTTGTGTGTAATCATCCAAGTTTGGGATGAATTATTTTGAGATCCTGTGGATGTTTTAAGTTTAAACTTATTAGTTTGTTTTAATTAAACCTTCATGATTTTAATGGTGATGGAGTATTAATGACTAAATTTTATTACACTGTGACATTGAGGACTTATTATAGTATTGCACCGTATCGCATGTCTTATGCAAGGATAATGGGTACGGGGGCGTTACAATCACTCATGCCTTCCGTTTCACCAAATAAACATTGAGCATCACTTTCTTCCACAAACTAATAATGTGTAAAACCATGGAGTTCAACTTAATAGAATGATAACAATATACAACACTAAGCTTCCTTATTTTCAAAATTATAGCAATGTACACAAAAATAATAATATGGTATACAATGAGAAAATGTACAAAAATCCTAGGTTGACATATAAACAGAGATTTAACAATATACATAGTGACAAAAATGATATCAATGTTTAACAACAAGAGAAAAATGGGTGTTCATAAAAAAGGATATAACTTACAATGAAACTAAATCTCAAAGGGTGGTTGAAATCAGTCATCGGGGATTGTGGATGGCATCCAAGAGGGAGTGTTCGTTAAGGATGCCATCGAAGAGAAAGTTCACAATCACTATGGATATTGATCACCCTCGCCAATTGATTGGATAGAGAAATGGTCAGTGTTGAGAGAGAATCGTGAGGAATAGTTTTGTAATGGCCGTGACTTTTAGGACATAATTAATCTGTTTTTGTAGTGTGTTTTTTACTCCAAATTATGATAATTTGGCATGGTTAAATCCTTTGCTTCGTTGACTTTTCAACGCTTCTTACAGATTGTAAATCAGATGCGTATTGATCAAGTTATGGATCAAACCATAACAAGGAGTCGGGCTGTGTTTCTGACAACTCGTAAGGGTGCCGTCGGATCTAGACCTGACGGCTCCTGTAGGTGTCGTCGGGTATTGGGCGACGGGCTCAACCAGAGCCGTCGATTTGGAAAACTTCTTATTTTTGAATATTAAGTCCATTTTTTGAAAGAACAAATGCTTTGATTGCTAATTATTTCGGATTAATTGGGTCGTATTTTGTCCCCCACGGGTGTAAGACGTTATAAACCTCTTTTCCTCTCTCTCCTTGCATTGAAACCCTAAACCTAAAAATCCTAAAAGCTCTTTCTCTTACCGTTTGCGGCGACATTGTTGAGGAGCTTGGGAAGGGGTTTAAACAGAGGGTTCTTGTGAGTATGTCTCTTGATTTATGAAGAATTTAAATTGATGACTAATTCATTTTAGAGGTTCTTGTTTTATAAATTGGTTTTTAGGTTTTTCAAACAAAGGAATTGATCTTTTTTTCATTATTCTCGAAAATTTCGTATGATTTCAGATCCTTGTGTTCTACCAATATTATGTCAATGATTTACGATATTTTTTACAAGTTTTAGATGGTAGTATTAGGTCTCAAAAGTATATGTATATGACTTGATGATTTCATGAGTTTCTTATTGGATTTCTTATGATTTTTTATATGATTTTAAAAGACTCTTAGATCTTATGTTATAGCCTTCATATTCTGTGATTTTCAATAACGTATGAGCCTTTTTTTTATATAAGAAAGAATATGTTATGTATACGTCATGCTTAGGATTTTTATTCATTGATGTAGAAATCATGTTTATGATATTTAAACCTTATTTTAAACTTTATACGCTTAGATCCGAACCAATGCCTATATTATTATGATTTTTGCAGTTTTAAACATAGATCCATATTAGTTATTTATGCCTATGTTAAACCTTTTTTCAAAGCTATTTTTAAAGAGTTTTTATTGATCTTAATTGGATTCTTCGTACGTATAATTTGATTTCGATGTAAACTCTTTTCTGTTTTACAACGTTTAAATGACTCGCGTAGGGTTTTTGATGATAGAATGTGTTAGGGTATTTTTAAAAAAAAAAAGAAAATAGGGTTTCATGTTTTCTACCTCGGGACGGCTCCTTTGAGAGCCGTTGGGCATGTTCTGGACGGTTCCCAAAGGAGCCGTTGGTTCTTCCTCGGACTGTTCCTGGAGGAGCCGTCGGGCTTTTGGTAGGCACGGACCCCATCAGGTTCCGTACTGTTTGATCATACTAAGACATTGTTTCTTGTCAGATTAGATTTACTGTAAGACTCGGTTGTGGTTTGTGAATCGTTGGACTAGAGGTGAGTGGGTCTAGTCTCTATGTAGATTTCAAAACTACTTATATTTATATCATATTCGCATCATGCCTATGTTATGAATACAACTGTTATTTTGAGTATGGAATACATGAGCATGACATCACGTTTTGAGACATTATTTTATGTATGAACTATATGTTGGAGATTATGTTATTCTTGCATGCAAACTATGGGTTGATGAATTGATCATGCATGCATATCATCTGTCTGTGTGACCCCGTCTGCGTGATGACCGGTCTGTGTGACCCAGTCTAGTGGGACTTGTCTGCGTGATGTTTGCGTGACCAAGCTCTAGATGGAGCACTTTTTGGTTGCATGCCATACGAGCATGCATGTTCGTTGCATCATACGCATCATGTAACTAGTGTTGTGATTTGTGGCTATTCCTCTAAAGAGATGTATTATGTTTTATCTTTACACTTGTGATAACATATATATATATATATATATATATATATATATATATATATATATATATATATGTGTGTGTGTGTGTGTGTGTGTGTGTGTGTGTGTGTGTGTGTGTTATATCCTGCTCGTTTTGGATTTTATGGGATTGTTTTTTAAAATTATTATTATTATTATTATTATTATTAGGACGCATTAAGTCCATTCACTGAGCGCGCGGTAGCTCACCCCTCTTTTCCCAACATTTCAGAGTAGCTATTGATGATCGTCGCTCGTGGTGAGGCGTTGGTGATTTAGTTCGCGTTTTATCTTCGTTGCATCGTAGGTGTCGAATAAGCCTTCTTCTTTGCATGTAGTTGACGTCCTGAGCCTTATCAGCAAAACCAGAAGAATTATTATTAGTATTAAATAAAGAACTCGTGTGTATTCATTCAAACTTAAGAATGAATTATTGAAATCCTGTGATTGGTTTATGTTTTAAACCTGCGAGTTTATGAGTTTATTTATATTATTCGATATTTTGTGGATTGTTTACATAACGCATTGTATCGCATGCCTTAATTAAGGATAATGGATACGGCGGTGTTACAAGTTTGGGGGAGGAATGGTTTTGGAGAGAGAACTGATTTGATTTTGGAGAAGAACCGTGAGTGTCATTTTTGGGAGAGTGCGTTGGGTTGTGTGATTGCGCAGCGTTTGCGATGGTAGGAAGCTGCGTTTACAATCGTGCAACAAAACAATTTTACTGTAGCAATTTCCTGCACACAGATTTCAGGCAAATAGTGCTCAAAAGCTGCGATTTCAAAAAGCTGTGAGAGACAAGCTTCCTATAGAATTAGTTTTAAAACCCAGATTTCTGCAAAATAAGTTTTACAATCGTGCATTTGTCATACAACCAAATGCACCCAGAGTTGCACAACCAAGTCCAACATTTTTAAAAGAGAGAGTTGCACAAGCAGCTCAAAAGGGTATTTTGGAAAGAGAAAGAGTAGCACAAATGGCACATGTAACGGCGTCTTATATCTACGGATATCTACGGATCCAAAAGAAATCCATCATTAAAAAATAGGGATCTAAACATATCTTTCAAACAACTAGGGACTTGAAAATAGTATTAGAGTGTTGTTGAGGACCGCTATTTAATTTCCCAAAAAAGAAAAATGATGTGTCCCTTCTGGGAGGACTATAAAACACGGCACTTCTCTTTTTCTCGCAAGTGTATCGTTCTCTCTGGTTTTCGAAGAAATCATCATTTCTGTGAAAAAAAAAATGGCCGGGATCGGACCCTTGACTCAGGACTGGGAGCCCGTCGTGGTCCGCAAGAAGGCCCCGACGTCCGCCGCCAAGAGGGACGAGAAGGCCGTCAACGCTGCCCGTCGCACCGGCGCTGAAATCGAGACCGTAAAAAAGTGTACGATCCATCCATCCAACCTGAGACCACACACAAAAAAAAACAACATACATCTGTTGTTGTTGTCGTTTTTATTGTTTGGTATCCTTTTTTTGTTCCATTGAATTAGGGTTTCTCAAAATCGCGCAGCCAACTGACCATCTGTTGTTCTTGTGGATGGTTTGATCTATCTATTCATTGAGTTGAAATAAATAATCAATATAGACTTGATTACTTTTTATTTGGGGTTTTCTTATATGTTGAGTCTTTAATATATTTCTTTTGTGTAGCTAATGCGGGTTCGAACAAAGCGGCTTCCAGCAGCACCTCTTTGAACACTAGGAAGCTCGATGAAGAAACAGAGAATCTTACTCGTGAGTGCCTCTTCGTCTTGAATTTTTTTTTTATGTATTTTTGGGCAAGAAGCATGGCATAGATGTTTTTCTCAGTTTCTTTTGTCATATTCTGATTATCTTCTTTCGCATATTGCTAGTCAAAGCATTTCATGAACATGGGATATTGAATGTCAGAGAAATAAGCTGTGAATTCATTTTGGCCAGTTAGCCTGTCCCGTAATCAATAAAAAAAAAAAAAAATCAATCTAATGTTTTTTTTTTCTTTATTGGACTTTGATGCTATTGAAAAGTTGGTTGTGATGGAAAGAGTGGCTTTAGATTTCCTCTTCAGAGGGGAATCTGTCATAATTATCATGGATTAAAATTAAATCAGATATCTTGCATTAGATAAATAGAACATAATATAGATTAGACTCTAAATGTTTTTACAATGTAATTTAAATATTTATGGTATGTATAATATATGTTATATACACTGATAAGCTCCCAAATAACTCTAATCATTTTATTTAAGATGGTATGCATTTTATTCAAGCATTGATTGTACAATGGAGTAGGATTTTAAATGCTCGTAGAAAGCATGTATTATTTATTTAGGCAATCACAGAAGGGGGCTTATATGTGACTTTTATAAATTAGGGTGTAATTATGAAAAAAAAAAAAAACAATTGTTTGATTTGACTCATTCAAATCAGTCACCCATCGAAGTTTTATGGAGATGAGAAAGAGGCATTAAAGCAGGTGTTGGATTCAAAAGCTGATTTTAAAGATTTTAAGTTGACCTAGGGGTTGTTTGGAAACTCATTTGAAAAGTTTGATTTTGTATATAGTAGTTTAATAAAACTCAATTCCCTGAAATTTCACTTTCTTTACTTATTAAAATGCATATTGTTTCTACCAACAAACTTTTTAATTAAGTATGTTTTGAGAACATGTTTGACATTTTTTATTTATGCAAAAGCAAAAAGTATGCCTAAACGGTTTCCAAACGACCCTTAGTATAACAGATGTGACATGGGATCGCAAATTCCATTTTTTTTTTTTTATGAAGAGCTAATCTAATTGTATTAGTTTCGAGAACATGTAATACTAATTTATAGGGATAGATGAACTCGTCCGAATATTTTGTCTAGAAAATTTTTTCTATCTTGCAGCTGCTATTATTTTTTAATAAATAGGCATCTTGGAAGGAGTTGAAGGGAATTCTTCTATTTTAAAATCATTAATATGAACTGACACCTATCTTCTCTCCTGTGTTATGAATCCTATGAATCCTGAAAACGGAAAATTTAATCAATCCACCGGTACGTCTTTATGCACTCTCTCATATGCTTATAGTCTCTGAAGATGCCATTTCTTTCTCCACTTATCAGTTTTATGAGTAGTTGTTAGCAGTTAAGGTTGCTTCTTGAGAATTAATTACCACAATCATTGACATGCCTTTGTGGACCCCTATCGCATTTTATTTGACATATGCCGAGCATATGCGATCAACATGAGGTAGGTGTAGCTACATGCACCACATGTTGCATATGTGGCATTTGTGCCACACGTAAGCCATATTTATTTATTTTTTGTGCCACACATGAATGTTCGGTGAAGTTCGCCGATTTGGGGTCTCTTGTATGAAACGGGCATATATACGTTAGTCCGCCGAATCCGCCAAACATTCGAAAATTACGCAGCAAATCCGAACTATTCGGATTGTTCGGATCAGCTTCTTCAACATAAATATATACAAAAAAAAACTCCAAATCCACAGTCGTTGCATGACTCGCACACCTTCCCCGGCCAAACCTCTGACATCCGCCTCCAGCCAGACCTCTGACTCTGTCACTCACAGTCACAGACTCTTGTCAAAAACTCATAGTCACAGACGATTCGTTTCATCAGTCATCACCACCCTCTCCATCTTTGATAAACTTTGATCTCTCCGTTTTTTTTTTCTTTCATGCGTACTGGTTTAGAGAATAGAGAGTGCAGCATATTTGTTCTTTTCTTTTATCAAGTAAAGTTTTCTTGAATGGTTGTCTTTTAGCCAGGAACAAAAGAATGCTTTTTTTTATGTTTAAATTTGAATTTGATGGTGACATGTGATTAGTTTTTAAGTTTTTTATATTTATTTTGTCTTTCATGTGTCCTTTGTGTCATTAATTCTCTCTGACACGAGTTTGACATAGTTACTTTTGTAATTTTTCAATGCTTTTTTTTTTTTTTTTATAGAGTATTAAGATAATGATACTTTGACATTTTATGTTTACTCGTGGTTTTTATTATTATGTGATATACTATATTGTTTTCACAAATGTTATGCATTATTTATAATCTACATGTTATGATTGTTATATTTAAAATAATAGATATATGATAATAATTCTATTATATAATATGTATTTTTCATTCACATACATTTCCCATATCGATCCCGTACGATTCACGAATGTTCACGTGCAGTGCCGAATGAAATACTCGCCGAACATTTTCCGTATACAAATTTTGTTACTATGGCCATTGTAAGGATTGAGGGCAAACAGGGAATAATTTCTTTTCTTTTTTTCTTGGTAAGTGCACCGACTAGACTAGCAAGCGGCTTTTTACATTTTCCCACATAAATGCAAAATCTAACAAAATATTCAAAAAAGCATATTTTAAAATGGTCAAATGGAGGCTTCAAAATTTTAAACCATCAGCGACTTTGGTTGGATCTATGGATTGGGCTAGACTTGGGTCCAAAGGTGGACAGGATCTGTTGGACATGACCCAAACTCAATGAATCTCTTGTCGGGTCAGGTCTGGGTTCACGTTGATTCGATCAAAACCTGACCCATTGACTGGCCTAGATGGAGGTGACCTCTAATCAAGTTTTGACGAATATAGGTTGTGGTTTTTGAACTCTATACCCTATGAAGCAGTGTTTGTTTGTAGAATTAATCAACTTGGATGATCAAAATTTAAAGAATAGGGGTCTTTTCCATTTCAATATGATTGAAAGACCTTAACTCAAGCTGTCAGTCAAGTGAAGTCAAAAGGGAAAGCACCCCGAGTATGTGACGGGAGATCTCAACACCACTCGGTTCATTGGTAACAGAAACTCCCTAGTAGAACACATTTATGAGGGCATGGGTAATTTTTTTTATTGGATTTCATTGACGTAGGCAATCAATTCTTCAACTAAATTAATTAGAGAAAAATGTTTGACCTATCGAGAATTGAAAGAAATTTAGCTGATTTGGAGTAGGGGAAAATTCTCCTCTATGCACTCTCATGGATTTTAGGACCTGCTCAGACCACTCTCTCATTTGCTCTCTTCTATTGAAAGGGATAGGAGAAGTCCCCCAACCTCAACATTTCAAATTATAAACTAGGTAATTGAAGACTAAGAGTTTCAGGTAGTTGGTTATGCTTCATGGAATTAGAAAGTGGGTGACGATTTGGGGTGAGGGTGGTTGTTCAAATCAAAAGGTTGAAGTTCTAAGTTATTAAGAAGGGAAAAGAGTAGATCATGATGATTATAAAAATGAAGGAAGAAAAATACTCGAAGAGGATAACAAGGAAGCAATAACTCAGTGTAGAGTAGAGATTAAGATTTTGAGAGTGGAGGAATCTAAATGGTGTCGGGGCATTATAGTTACTGAAGGGGATCCCAACACGAGTTTGTCCATGAAGTGTAAAGTCAAAGACGATGAAAAATTTTGATGTCGAAGTTTAATGTGGACAAGGGATTCAAATTTAAGTTGAATTTGCATTTGATCTCAACACGAGTTTGTCCATGAAGTGTAAAGTCAAAGACGATGCAAAAATTTGATGTTGAAGTTTAATGTGGACAAGGGATTCATATTTAATTTGAATTTGCATTTGGATGCATTTTAAAGTGTTCAAGAATGATAGAAGATGGGGACCAAATTGGTTTGATGAAATTTTGAATAGAATTTTGGATAATTGTCTCTATCTTAGAAGCTCCGTTGTGGAGTATTGGAGTCAATATGTAGGCCTGTTGGGCCTATTCTTGGAGGCTTGGGAGTTGGGGGGCAACGCCCCCCCAAAGGCCGCAGGCCTCCCCAAGATCGGAGACCTTTCAACCTTTTTTTATTTCTAGGGTTTTGCACATTTTGTTCTTGGTATAAGAGACCTTTCGACCTCCGTTGTTGAATATAACATTATTCCAATTATTTCTTCTTGGTATAAGAGCCGTAAAGAAACCCTAAGGTTTCACTTTTTTTTTTCTTTGGATTCATCACAGGTCGTGGTGATCACCACCATTTTGTTTTCCTTTCTCAGGTCGAGATTTGATTTGAGGTTTTACAATGGAGACCAAGGACACCACCCTTCCATTGGTTGTGGAGACCAAGGACACCATCATACCATTAAGGCACAATTCTCATGCTCCACAAATTACCAATGTGCTCCTTGATGGACGTAATCATCCGTCCTATTCAATTAAATTTGGGTAGTTGAGGCATGTCAAGCCTCCTTCTTGGCACCACTAAAAAGCCGGTAGACACTGATGCGACCTTCATTCAGTGGGATAGTAATAACTATACAGTTCTAGGTTGGCTCTTCAACTCCATGGAGACCCGAATCTATAATATGTTTATGTATCATGATATCGTCGACTCTCTGTGAGCTGTGTTGAAGAAGACCTATGGTCATGTCAAGAATAACTCACGAATCTATGAGTTGTATGAGGATATTTCCCAAGCCACCCAAGGTATTTATTATATTGGATTTGTGGAGACTCATTGGTAAGAGCTTATCCTATATGAGCCTCTCTCAGAGTTAACTATGGAGGCTGCCGTGATTGTGGTTGGCCGATTACAAGACCAACAGGCCTATATAATGACTCCAATATGGAGGAGGTGGTGATGTAGAAGCCCCCATGTGGAGGAGGTGACTGTCAATCTTTGGCATAGATATGGAGAAGTTCCTAGACTATATGTTTTCTACAAAGTTTTTACCAAGAATTATGCCCCATGGTAAAAGATAATTCAATGGGCATGTTTGTAGAATTCTTTTTGGGGGGAACCAAAGTTTAGGTTGTTTCAATGCAAAGTTTGTGGTGTTGATCCCAAAGACAGAAAGAGTTGAGGAAGATTGAGGAGTGATATCCACGGGGTGATTACCAAGGTGCTTGCCAATAGACTTTGATAGGTGTTTGGTCTCCTTTTGGAGGAAAATTAGATGATCTTCATTGAAGGTAGATCTAGGGTTGATGGTTTCCTGGTTGCTCAGGAACGTATTACTGCCAGTGCCAAATAAAAATAAGGGTGTTGGCATGTATACTGGACTTTGTGTTGATGTATGAAAGTTAATTGGGTCTGCCTTTGCAACATATTATTTAAATATGTCTTCTTAGTAAGATAGATCTGAATGCTTAAAAAAATTTTGACGTAGTCGGAAGCACGAAACGCTGCAAGAAACAAGACAAAGACGAACAACGTCGACTCCGTAAAATTCTTTCTGTAGGACGGAAGAAGGAATGAAAGAAACAACTCTCAAAAAAATTAGAAAATTCAAAATATTATTAATTGATTATTTGCACATTCTCTTAACATGATTAAATAGGGTGATGTGACTTGCAAAGTAAGAAAACCTAAGGCAAAAAAAAGAAAAATACATAAATTCGGATCCCTATAATGGAGCCATTAAAACACCGTTAAAACTTATTAAAATAGCTTCTAAAATATTATATATTGCTCTTAAATTAATACCTAATTAATAGGTAATTAAATGTGACTAAAAATATTTAAAATAAATCCATAATCATGGAGAAATCAATGTAAATTTGATTCTCCTAATTATGAGCATTAATTGTTTCATTTTTTTAAGTCACGTTAATTGTTTCCTTTTTTTTTAACTTTCTTTCCCTAATAATGGTTGATTTTTTTTGTCAAATCGTCCTGCATCAGTCCCCTCCACCTATAGAGAACTTGTCCTCAAGTTCCTAGCCATTGCTTTATTCTCCTCTTTGAATGTTTCAGAGTGTCGCTTGTTGTTTTTCCTTGCCCTAAATTTTGCATTGGACTTCTCATGTTGTTCTTCGTTCATGGATTCTTTCACAAAATCCTTGATAGAAGGAAAAGAGTGTCCCTCCACTTTTAAAGCTTTGGGAGATTTCTCATCTTTCATAGGAACAATAGCAATGTTTCTAGTATTGCATTGAGAGAATTCATTTACCTTGGGTTTGCATATCAACCGCTGAACCATAAGAGATTATCCAGGAGGACATATAGCTGGAACCTCTTTCTTTAGATCTCCATCTTTCTCATCGTCACCAGCATACTCGTGATGGTATCCTCTTCTTCGACATCTTTGCTTAGTGCTAGATTCACGGTACGACAATCTCTTTGAGGACATTGGTTGGATCGATGCCCTTGTTCTCCACATCGATAACAAACGATCCTCCGCTCGAATTGGGACTCATATGGATCCCTTTGATTCATCATATGAGCCGTTGTGGTTGACGATATAACTTCATCACCATGTCCTTTTCCTTGTTCCAGGAACGCCTGGGTTGGCTGGTTTGCTCTAATACTTGAAATCAGAGAAGTCTTGTTATTAGACGATGCTGTTGAGATTTGAAATTTTTTGACAATATCTTGGTCATATATTGAACTTCTCGTAGTTGAACGACTATGAAGTTTTTCCACCCACTCCACCATCTTCACGGCATCTGATAACGTCCAAATAGGGTGCAAAGACACCAAATCATAGATCATTGGCTTTAACCCACCGATGTAACGAGCCACCCGTTGGGCTTCTGTTTCCATGATGTCGTTGCGAGACGACAATCAATAGAACTCTTCTGTATAGTTCCTCACAGCCCTATTGCCTTGGCGGTAAATTTGGTATTGTTGGAACAAAATTTGATCATAGTCGACAGGGAGAAATCGTTGACGAAGAAGCTGCTTCATATGGTACCATGTCTGAATTGGACGCTTCCCCGTCCTGGTGCGAGACAATTGAAGTTGTTCCCACCACGTTGATGCCCCACCTTTAAGCTTGATTGCTACAAGTTTCGTTTTCTTCGCGTTAGGCACCTCCCTATAGTCGAAGAAGCGTTCGACTGCTGCAATCCAATCGAGAAAATCCTCGATGTGAAGTTGGCCGTTGAATTCGGGCAAACCAACCTTCACCCAAAAGTCGCGGGTACGATCCGCAGCCTGTGGTCGTTCATAAGCACCACGCGCATTTCTGGAATTGAGAAACTCATCGAGTTCCTCTTCGGAGAAGTCATCCTCGTCGTGTCGAGGGACTTGAGGATTTTGAGTCCTCCGTGGAACGGTTTCATGGACCACCGGACGTTCTGCTCTCAATCTTGACGAACCGTCACACGCTCCAACACCTTCGTCAGCCGTTGAACGGTAGCCTCCAATGCTTGAAACCGCTCGACAGTGATGAGGTTTTGGTTTCCTTCTCCTTCCGTCGCCATGGAGTGTAGCCGTAGCTCTAATATCACTTGACGTAGTCGGAAGCGCGAAACGCTACGAGAAATAAGACGAACATGAACAACGTTGACTCCGTAAAATCTTTTTCGTAGGATGGAAGGAGTGAAAGAAACAACTCTCAAAATAACTAAAAAATTCAAAATATTATTAATTGATTATTTGCACAACCCTTTAAGATGATTAAATAGGGTGATGTGACTTGCAAAGTAAGAAAACCTAAGGCACAAAAAAAGAAAAATACATAAATTCAGATCCCTATAATGGAGCCACTAAAACACCATTAAAACTTACTAAAATAGCTCCTAAAATATTATATATTGCTCCTAAATTAATACCCAATTAATAGGTAATTAAATGTGACTAAAAATATTCAAAATAGATCTATAATCATGGAGAAATCAATGTAAATTTGATTCTCTTAATTATGAGCATTAATTGTTTCTTTTTTTTTACGTTACATTAATTGTTTCCTTTTTCTTAACTTTCCTTCCCCGATAATGGTTGATTTTTTTGTCAAATTGTCCTGCATCAATTTTTCTCCACTGCAAAAATATAAATTCTAGTAATGGGAATTTGGTGCGCTTCTTCCATATGCAAAGATATCTGAGCTATGAAGCACAGACATGGCGACACGGCAATTTTTGAAAAAATAAGACACGGGTACGGCTAGGACACGGCAACAAATAAATTAATATATAATAAATATAATATATATATATATATATATATCACTATTTTATATAAAGAAACACATTTTATTTAATTCACTATTTATAACCAATTGTATAAACTAATAAATCATTGTTTTTATAAATTACTATTTTAAATAATAAATCACTGTTTTAAACCAATAAACCACTGTTTTTATAAATCACTGTTTTAAACTAATATATCACTATTTTTTTTTAACCTTAAGAAAGAGATTTTGTTTAAATTAGTTGTTTTAGGCTGTTTTTAAATGGGTTAAATACTTGTGGGCTATGTTTGGGCCTTCCTTTTCTTTTTATTTTTTACTTTTGTGCTGAAACTGGCTGGGCCGTGTCCTGGGCCGTGTCCCAGGCGTGTCCAGACAAAATGAAGGCAGACATGACTCCAGCCATGTCCGACACGTGTCCATGTCTTGTCCCCGCCGTGTCCATGTTCGACATGTGTCAGACATGGGTATGGGCCCCCAAATGGAGTGTCTGTGCTTTCGAGTATCTGAGATTACAGGATCCACTATCTTCTCTCCCATTTATCTATGTGGTAAATGTTTTGAGCAGAAACTTGAAAATAGAGGAGGGAAGTTGGGTAACATGATTTAGAGGTCCTTTTTATACCTCATATTCAGTTTATAGCACCATTTTAAATATCGATCGATATATCGTTTTCGCCGACGAAAACGCGAATTCGCGGGGGATTTGCGAAGGATTATCTAAATCACGCTGACGTCAGCATGACGTCAGCGCTATATCATCGATATATCGACGATATATCGATCGCTGTCGATATATCGTCGATATATCGACAAGTCGGGTCGGGTGGCCAGCCCGACCCGACTACTTTTTTTAAAAAAAAAAAAAACGGCTATGAAGCCGTTGGGGCCCAACGGCTATATAGCCGTTTGGGGGCCATCAAATTTTTTTTTTTTTTTTGTCCTCCCCAATTTTTCTTCACTTTTATAGTTTTATGTTGTAATTAATTAGTTATGCATTTTTATTTCAAACCAAAACCATTGTAAAATTATTAATATCTTCATATGAAATTATTCTTATTCATTTTCATTATTTTCCACAATTTTTTAATCATTTTTTTGCTTTTTTAAAATTTTATTCTATTTTCTCAAAAAAAAAAAAAAAAAAAAAAAAAATCGGCCGATCGATATATCGATATATCCAATCCTAATCGATATATCGATTAAATCGATATTTAAAACATTGGTTTATAGATGATTTTCTTGTCCTTTCAGATGGATCTATGGAACAGTTGTGTTGGATAAAATCTATATCGAAGTAATACAAACTTGTTTGAGGGCCTAAAATCAATCATAACCAAAGTTCTATTTTAGGTATTAAAAAAAATTTGCTCAGGCCATGGGATTTAAAGTGTGGTCTCACTGGGTGGATAAGTATATGCTTTAGCCTTGGTTGAAACTAATTCTTCTTAGTACAGTGCTCTCAGCATTATTGATCTTCTATTTTTGCTTTTTCAATATCCCTAGAGGGGTTATTCAACAGATCTGATTATATCATAAAGAGATTTATATGATGGTTGGGCTGATGAGGGTCAAAAAATCATATTAGGTTAAAGAGGATAAGGTTCGTAGAAACAAGGATATAAGCTGGGGTGTTGGACCTGGATCATATGAATGAGTCCCCATTATGTAAATAGTTGTGGACGAGCCAATAAGGGGTTTCATTTAGAAGAATTATAATTGGAAATTACCATGGAGATCAGCACCGATTACAACTTGATCAATATTTGAAAAGATGTTGTGGGCCAATCAGATATTCTTTCCCCTTGGCCATCATTGTAGTGTGGCAATGGAACTGAAGTGAGGTTCTGGCAAGATAAGTGGTTCATGGACATATCTCTTCAATCAGCTTTTCCTAGGCTATTCAGATTGACATATGATAGAGATGAGGTGGTGGTAGAATTCTTTTCCAGAGATGGGTTCAGTAGGGTCTGGGCAAGCAACATCAGAAGAAATCTCTGTGAAATGAATATCTAGATTTACAATGGCTGTTGGGATTGCTGAAAACTGTTTGTCATGGAGGGGATAACCCTGATGGTTTGAGTTGGATCCCAAATGTTTATGTTTAGATGGACTTCTCTATCAATCTTTTAGATCTTACCAAATTTAAATACTATCAAATTTAGATTTCTGGATTTTAAAATATGGCTCCACATGAGAAAATATGATTATGCATATTAAATGTTTAAATATTGTCAATTTGTGCAAAATATGCTCTAAATATAAAGGAGAAAAACTTCCCTAATATGCATGTAGAAATAAATAATTACATAGGGAAATGTTTTAAAACAACTTTGAAAAGCATATAAATTTTTTTTTTTTTTTTTTGAACATCTATCAGAGAGGTCCAACTCGCTAACATCTATAAATCATCTGCCTTAACGAGTGAGATAATCATGCGGGATATATTCAAATTAAAGCAATCTCATATGTTTTAGTGTACAAATATTATGAGTGATTGTAGCTGGGCATCAATTCCCAGATTAATTGCAAGGCTTAGGATATATATGAAGATTAGATGAGAGTTTGGTGGGGATTTTGCTTCACTGGGAAGGGACAATGAATTAAGTGTATCTAGAGGAAGGTGTTGATGGCATGTGCTCTTTTTAAGCTGGTCTGTGTGATGGATGTTGGAGATATCATAATGACTCATAGAAGATATGCATGTGAAATCTCATCAGAATTTCTTCTTTTGGGCAAAATTGGTGTCCATTTCTACTTGATGAAGTGCATTTAGAGGGTGCCTTCTACATTATCGATCTCTCGAGTCTACATGTGTGCTATCTCCACGGAGCTAGATGGGAAAAGACCTTTTCTCAAATGTTCTTTGTGGGGGGTGGTTGGAACTATATCACGTCCGGTATGAGTCAACCGATGAAGGCTGAGCTCTCCCCTGATTACGGCTTTGTCTAATCCCACACCTCCCCATTGTCAGATTTTTACCTTTACCGATTCGAGACGAGGAGATATTACGAGTAGAATCCACATTTAGATCCCTATGTAGAAGGATTTCACAGAAAAACCCATTCCAGTTGATTGGATTTTTTTTCCAAATGTATTAAGGATTGGGGGTTATACTATTATGGGGTTGAATTATTGTTCTTCTTTGGCAAGGTTTAGCTGGTTAGCACCCCTTTTCTGAAATGGAGGTTGGGAGGGGCTCTAATTTTTTTTTTTTAAAAGGATCTTGGTTGCATTAGAAATAGCAGATTTAGGTATGAGTGCTTGATGGCTAGCGTTGCTTGTTTAGTAAATTCTGTTTGAAATTGTGTTGGTTGGATCGTCTTGTAAGATACACATGGGCACCACTGAAGATCAATTGATTGATCCATCTGAATCTACCTTGTTTTTTAGTAGTGCATTGCTTTTAATGGATTTCTTCGAACTTGTGTTTGGGTAGAAATAGCATGTCAAAGCATACTTTTGATTCTTCTTGTTGTTTTGTAATTATTCTGGTGGTCCGTTATGCATATTCAATATATTCAGGTAATCCCTTGTTTGTATCGGACCTTGTTTTTTAGTGGTGCATTGCTTTTAATGGATTTCTTCGAACTTGTGTTTGGGTAGAAATAACATGTCAAAGCATACTTTGATTCTTCTTATTGTTTTGTAATTATTCTGGTGGTCCATTATGCATATTCAATATATTCAGGTAATCCCTTGTTTGCGTCAGACCGGTTGATTCTAGATACTTGTTTGTTTGGTTGCTTAGAGCATGTCCAATGGAGAGGTTAGCTAACCAAGATGTTAAAGTACCATATCAACACTTTATACCTCAACTACACCCTCATTTACTACATTCCCATTTAGTTGGTTGTTGTTGCTCCAATAGACTAGCTAAATAAACAAGCCAAAATAATAGTAGGCCCCACCTCTCCACCCACTCAAATCTTCCAAATGTATTTTTTTTTATTCTTTAATGAGAACAATCAAGTAGGGCCCACATTTGGCTAGTTAAAACATTAACCACAATTAGCTTGGAAGATAACACATGACAGGTTGGGCCCACATTTAGCTCCCTTTTAATAGTTTCGTTGGAGTAACATTTTTACATGTTATGTAACAATTTGACATTAACATGTTACTTAACCTATTCATTGGAAATGCTCTTACGCACGCACAATTTTGAAACTATAGCAAAATTGTTTAAGTTTGTGTAACATGCTCGAAGTACAGGAGAGTTAGTCCACAAGGATATATTTAGCATTTTTAAACGGCTTGCTTCAACGATCTACATTTTCTTTCCCCAAATTAAAAATTTTATATGCATTTTCAAGGCTCCTGGGATGGCATCTGTTTTGTGTGAAGATCTGCCGAGCTATGACTCCCTAATGTGAGTTCAATGCCATCTAGGTAGGGTGCTAAGAGCCTAAGACACCTGTGGGTGCCTTGTGAATACTGCCCTCCTGTAGAGAACAATGAGCAGCTGTTTGGTTAAAATAGAATGGCTTGGTTGTAAAGTCAAGTACAGCATTTGATGCACACCGTATGATTCATTGTTTCCTCAAACCGGCACCTAATTTATATGACATAATAAAACTTTTTTTTCACCGGTGTCCCATCATATGATTAGTTATGCAAAATTTATTCATCTCCATATTGTGCTGATCAGGTGAGCAATGCTAGATTAATGGAAATACATAGATGAATAGTTAATGCAAAATTTTATTACTCTCCATTTTTAGCCACCCAAGTGAATCAGTCAGATTTATCTTTATATTTGTCTTGGTGAAACCTGTCTAAGACATACATATGCATATATTTGATTAAATGTAGTCTGGTTTATTTTTTTCGACATCTGTGCATTGCTTATTTGTTTTCTTTTGTATACTAGCCAGTGAATTCTTTTGCAGTCAGTCAGGGTTAGGTTATGATTTTGCATTGAAATATTTAGGTTTAGCTGACATCTGGAACATGTTTATTCATAGATGATCGGGTACCATTGGAATTGAAGAAAAGCATCATGCAAGCTCGAATGGATAAGAAACTCACACAAAGCCAACTCGCACAGGCAAATTTTTTTTTCTCCTTTCCTTTTTTACTTTTTAAGCCAGCCAAGCCTTAAATATATCTTTGTTTGACGATGTGTATCTGCTTTTCAGATGATTAATGAGAAACCCCAAGTGATCCAGGAGTATGAGTCCGGAAAGGCGATACCAAATCAACAGATCATATCCAAATTGGAGAGGGCTCTGGGTGTCAAACTGCGAAGCCGAAAATAAAGCTCTGAACATTTTAAGTTTCGGAAGAAGGAAGTCAGTAATGTGTGGGTGAACTGTTTGGTTTTTATATGTTAAAAATGTGAGGGTATCTCTAGGTTTGGCTCTGTTTATAAGTACGTGCTGTCTTGTGAAAGCCTTATCAGTGGGTCATGTGGATTGTGATGTTTTGTGTCCTTGACTGATGCTGTGTTACTTGGACAGTGTAGTCTCTACACCTGCTTTAATACAGGGTAGGTTGGTTGCCAGTGGATGCTGAATGTTTTCTAGGAATTTAGGCATGAGAACTGGTTTTTCTGGGTAGGGAGGCCCACGAGGAGAGGTTAGTAAACCAACTGGGCCCAAGGCCCACAGACACAGCCCACAAGGGGCTAACATTTTTCTTATGGGAGCAGTTATTTAAACCCCATCAACTCTTTCACCAACCCCTTAATTTATTTTTTTATTTTTTATTTTTGGTGATCCTAACCCACCCCCGACCAACGGAGCATCCACGAGAGGTTGCTCACGAAAGCGTGGTGGACGGCGTCACCGCTGACAGGGGAGGATGAGGTTCTCGTCACCGCCATCCACCGCTACCTCCTCTCCACCTTCGGCGGCGACGCTATTCACCGTTGCCTCCTCTCTACCTCCCCCTCCGTCGTCGATCAGGTGGCCCAAAAGCTATGTTGTCTCCATCTTCAACAACCTCCACTCCTCCCCCATCGGCGGTGATGTCGTCCACCACACCTTCATGAGTGATTTCTCGTGGATGCTCCGTTAGTCGGGGTGGATTAGGATCACAAAAAAAAAAAAAAAAAATTAAGGGGTTGGTGGAGGAGTTGATGGAGTTGAAATAACCGTTCCTTTCTCTTATTCCACTGTTAACCACAGATATTGAACCTCCAACAATGGGAGGACGCAAACCAACCAACTAGCTAAGCGAGTTGTGGTGCTCAAGCACAAGAACTCGGGCATATTGGAAATTAGCTTTATTCTGTGGTCGTTGGTTGTTTTCAAATTAAATTTATTGAATGATGTCATAAAAAAATTATTAAAGTTTATCTAGCCAGGGGTTTCTTCCCCTGTATTCACTTTTAAAGTTGAATTGTAAAAAAGTTTTTAAGGTTGAAAGCTTGAAAAGAATGTTGAAGTAAAAAAGAAATTAAAAGAATTTATACTTGCTACAAAACTGTTAAAATCTAATTTTGTCCTTTAAAATTGTCCTTTCAAATCCCATCTTTGAAGGTTTGCCAGTCAATTTACTGTCCAATTATTTTATTTTTTTTATTGGTTATTTACTGTCCAAGATAATGGCATACGCGTGAGATTTACATCAAATGACAAAGTACTTTATATGGGACATTTTGTTTTGATTTTAATTGAAATAGATATACCAACAAATTCTTTAAAAAAAAAAATCAAATCCAAAACAATCATCCATGATGAAGGATAAAATGAAGGTTTATCCTTGTCTAATAAAATATATTCATCAACGCAGTATACATTCAATAAATTGAATACATGTGTTTTTTACAATTTTCTTAACCAAGTAAATATTTATCTAACCTAGTATGTACTAGATTAAAGGAAGTATGTATTTTTCCTAAAGACGGTCGGAATGATTTAAGGCATTGCACCCTAATAAAATATATATTTTAGGTGAAAGATAGACTATATAACATATATGATATTAGTTAGAAAACCTGAAGTCTTACCTCAAAAGTATAGCAAGAAACTAGAGGAGAAAGAGAGAAGGGAACAAGAAGTTAACGTGAAAAGCACCTTGGAAGGAAAAATATATATATCCTTATAGTGGGGCATTGGGAAATGACATACGTATGAGATATAACATCAAATAACAATACAGTTGCTCTTGAAAACTATATTACAAAATCAAAATCAATTCCATTAATGATGTTCGGGTTCAAATTTTAAATAATCATGGTTTTCCTCGATCTTTCTCCCGTTTATTAACTCACATAACATGTCTTTTCTTGCTGTATATTCATTATCACTATTTATTTACACGGGACTATATCTATCAAAATTAGAGGTTGGATCAATTATCTTGACTTTCATAGTTCATACAACCGCACTTTAAAATGTAACAAATGTCCTACCTAATTTAAAAGGGAAAAATCTATTTAACTGCCCGCAAACTGTCTAATATCCATATAACCCCTGATTTTTTTTTAAAGTTCATATGATCCCTGCAAACACCTATGGAAATCCAAATAGCATCTTGAGTTAAACTTTCGTTGACAAATAAGACATATTGTCTTCATCTGTCAACGGAAGTTTAGGACTATTTGGATTTAAGGGGGAAGGGGGGCTGGTCTATATAGATATCGGGTAGTTTGCAGGTGGTTATATGAATTTTTTTCAATTTAAACAAATGTAAGTCTAGCAAATTATATCCAATGCATTGCGATATCCAATTATACATCTTTTGCCTGTAGAATGTTCTTTTAGCTTCATGGGTGCAATCTTTATCCTCTCTTATAAGAATTGATGAACAACATTCGCCCATATAACCTTTTGTTTTGTTTCTCTGTTCCTTTTCATATCTTTTTGCTCCGGTGCGTGATCGCAAATCTCTTGTATCTCCCAGTTTTCCCCCTTCCTTATCTTATTTATGCTTCAGAACCAAATTGTAACTCCTTTATGTTATAAAACAGTCTACATTTTCTCAAAAAAAAAAATAAAAAAAAATTCGCTCATATAAATTCGTCCATTCGTCCATGGAGTCTAAATATCTACGTAGTCTAAAGATTGCACCCACCACCATTCGTCCATGAAGAAATAAATTTGTTTTTTGTAAAGGTCTTCTGTCTTCACACTCAACATCATCCTTCATAACCAATCAAGGTATATATTGCTCGATTTACTCAACATGAACAAGCTTTCTTTCCTTAAAAAATTACTTAAATAATTGTGAAATAATAGTTTTCATTTCTACCTTTTTTCACGAGAAGATGATCCTAAAATCACAGCCAGTTCCTCCTATGTGAAGCAAGGAATCTTTTGTTAGAATAAGAAATTTTTTCCCTCATATCAGAATGAGAATGTTGTATCCTAAAGAATCTTCTCAAAAAGAAAAATATGTAAAGCAGGAAATAAAAAAAGCTAAATAATACCAAATGCTATGTTATTCAATTTCCTTAACATATTTTACTTTTCCCCACAGTTCAATCTTATTAGAAAATAAAAATAAAAAAGCATCTTTTGAGAACATTTTACAAACTACCATTGATGCACATTTTGGATGCACTAATTCAACAAATTTGTCTTGCAAATATGAGAAAACTGATGCAATTTGAAAATAGGATTGTTATGAATTTATTATTATTTTATTTAAATAATTACTTTAGATAATTATGTACCATTTAACTAGGCCTGTCAACAGGTCGAGTCCACCGTGACCCGACTCGTTTGATTGTCACGTCCTCCGGGTCGGGTCGACCCATTAACAAACTCAGGCCAAACAAAAGAGAGGTTGAGGAATTTCTTAAGAGCTTACAATAACTTCATTTTTTTACTTTTTAATATAGTCTAGTATATTATAAATAGTTCTTCATTATTATGATTTTTAAATGTTATATGAGAAAATTTTGGAATACGATTTGGATTATTATTTTTACTTGAAATCAAAAAAATTATAAAAATGTTTCAAATGTTTAAAATTTTAAATAATTATTCAATATTTAGTTATAAATGTGTAATTGAATAATAAGTTTTAGGTTGGATCATAAATTAAAAAAAATAACATAATATTTGGGTAGGATCAATCGAGTCCATAAGATCGGATCAGGGTGAACCCAGACCCAACCCATCTTGATTGTCGGGTTTTTCGGGTCGGACATTTACGCCTTTTATCGGGGTCAGATTCGGGTCGGATCCACCACGACCCACATTTAACCATAGATTTTATCAATGAATTTAAAAATAAATTTAGAATTTTTTAGAAAGAGAAGTATTTATGTTAGGAATTTAAAAATAAATTTAGAATTTTTTAGAAAGAGAAGTATTTATGTTAGGAATTTAATGAGTTGTTAGGTGGTTAATATATTGTTTGTTAAAATGACTGAACAGGCTTAAGATAACCACGCCATAATACCAATGCAGAGATTTCATTGCATGAACCAAATGTTCAAGCATTGAAAGATATGATACAACGTTTTTAAAATACATTAAAAAACATATACAAGATAGCCCATCCCCGAATAGATGGAAACAAACACACAAGCAGTAAACACAAAACACATCACCACAAACAATAGATGATCGAGTCTCTTATCTCCCATGTAAATATCAGGAAAAACAAACCCACCCCAGTAATAGTAATAGTCACTCACAAGCGAATTTCGTCCCGAAGCTGGTGAGGCAGATCGCAAATGCCTGGAAGGCAGACAGAGGCTGCCTGTAATCCATGGTGAACAAGTCATCACCAACCTTCCCGAACTGCAGCAGCACCGTCTCATCATCCCCCACCCCATCCGGTCGACTTGGATCCACCGAACCCACCAACTGGAAGTTCTTCACAGAGGCAACAGTCACCCGGCCATGGAAATTCAAACACCAGCACTGCAAGTGCTCATGCCACCTCGGGGCTTTGTTGCCCAACACCATCATCTTCAGCGAGGACCCTAAGTCAGAGCCTTTGCGGGGCTGGGGTTCTTTAATGGCAGTGGCAGCAGCCGCCTCTTCTCCCTTTTTTGTGGTTGAAGATGGGCACTGTAATGTGCAGACCATTCTTCGAGGTCCTCTGGACTTCAATAGGTTGAATTTGTAGGCGATATGGCCCACTTCAAAGTTTCCTGCTGGAACCTGGGGGCTGATTTGCTTACTGGCAAAGCGGCGGCTTGCTCGGCTGCTTGAAGCTTTTGCACCCTCAAAGGGTGGCTGGCTGTCATAGATTGTGAAATTTGTACCCAAGAAATCCGACCTGCGCAAATTAGAGTTGTAGATTGTACATTTTTAAATTAAAATTACAATTGTAGTTGTAGATTGTAGATTGTAGTTGTAGTTGTAGATCTATTTTCCCCCCTTTTCTTTTGTTTTAATTAATTTTTTTTTATTAACCTGACTCACTTTCAAGCTTATTTTTTTAAAAAAGAAAATGTATATTCACTTAACAAAAAAATAATAATCTAAATCCATAAGAAATTTCAGAATCCGTGTAATGGAATAGCCATTACTATCTCCCAATAGCTGAGCCGTTTGTTTAAGCACAACTGAAAAATCGATGAGGATCTCCTTCCCCTCAGGCCAATCAATAGGAAAATTGTGAGGGCATCGTGCTCCACTACTATAGATCCTTTATTCCTTATTCATGGAAGTAGTTAGCCAGTATTCTAATCATGCATTAAAGTTTCCAGAAAGTCTCTTTATGCTGAACATTTCTTTGTCTTGCAACTGCAGACTGGTGGTTATTTCCTACACCCCTGCAGCAGTAATTCTAATTGATTGTGGGATTACAAGATTAAATAAAGGCTCCAAGATCCTCGGCATACAAATTTATCAATATATATGTGACAGAACTAAAAATTTCTTAAATGAGCGGAGTGAGCAGGGCGAACGGGTAAGCGTCCGTCAGACGAGGAGCGGGTGGTCATTGCAGGGGTTTGGAGGTCGCCCTGGTTCAAACTGGGGTATGGAGGGCAGGTTAGGGTCGCTTGGTGGTGATGGGTGGCGGACAGTGGTTGGGAGGAAGAGGACGTGGAGGGGTGGGGGTGGCTGGCCTGGTGGTGGTAAGGGTTCAAATTGAGCGGTGTTATCCGTTTCAGATGCCTTGGGTGGGTACGCTATGCTAAAGATTGTAGAGACCCGCCTAAGTGTAGGAGATGCCCGGGGTGGGGTGTTGGGATGGGACACCATAGTCCTTATTTTCAGGGAAGGAGGTATGGTCGAGTGATAGGGTGAACCTCACGCCTCCCACGGTCATGGCCTAGGTGTAGGTGGATTGCAAGGTTGTTTGGAATGTGGACGTGGCGTAGAGAAGAGATTTTCAATCGTAGTCTCCTTTTGTCATGGCGTGGGAATGGAGAGGTGGTATGGCTGGAGGTTGTGGGAGTCATAAGGCGGAAATGGAATGGGGCATCCGGAGCGACAGGTTGGGCTTTGGGGACAAGGATGGCTTTCCTGCGGCTGCCGCTGTCTCTGGAGGTTAGGGACTCCTTGTTGGTGGAGGAGCGGCCCCTTCTCCTTTCAGGCAAGTTCTTTTCCTGCCCTGTGATTGTGGTGTGGGCGGTTTCAATAGAGGCAGTATGAAGGTGGAGATGTTCCTCAAGGGGATTCCACTGTTGTGCAGTAACTCTAATTATCAGGAAGGTGGTTGGTGTGTTTGGGCACTTGGTGGATCTTTCTCAGAAGGTGTTGGAAGGAGAGGAGGTTCTGGTAGTGAAGGCAGGCATTTGGGTCAATGTTGGGGATGTCATGCCGTTGGTGGTGACAGTTGGTTTGGATGGTTGGAGAGTTGAAGTGAAGGTGGAGAAGGTGGGTGTTGGGTCCACGACATCCCACGCTGAGGTGCTTCGGAGGGCTGGTGCTGGAACGGAGGGGGGCTGAAGGGTGTTGGGGGTTGCTGGTGCCTAGTGGCTGGCGTGGTCCGAAGGTTGGAGATGGGGTTCACCCTGGGTTGGTGACTCGGAAGCCCAACCTGGCTAAGGCTTCCGAGTTAGCGTGTCTGGCTGAGTCATCGAGTTTTGGCTCAGAGACAAGTGGTGAACACAGTGTGGTGGCTCAGAAAAGGGGAAGGGAGCCTGCTCTATACGGAGGGGCATCTGGTGACAGAAAGGTGACGGGTCAAACAGGCGATGAGGACGGTATGCCTGTGTCATTTGAAGTCATATTTTTTTTCGATCGGAGTCACTAAAATTTTAGCTTTTAGCCACCTGCGGGAGTTGGAGTACTCTGATTGAAAATCTATCTGCATATTATGGGTCCTGATACCATTAAGTATCACCCATAAAAATTTCATCGAATTCCGGTAACATTTTAAAAATTATGCAGTTCCGAACTGTATCCGGGTTTTGGTCGTTACTGATTTCGTTGGAGGCATAGTGTTGGGATATTTTAGTGAATATGATCACCCTAGGTAACCTTACCCCCCCCCCCCCCCCTCTTGCTTAATGGTCAAGAAACCATTAGTTATTTTGGGGTGTTAGAGGGTGGTTTTAGGCTTAATGTTACCCCTTCTTTTTCCATTGCTCTCACCCCCCCCCCCCCCAAGAGAACTTTTGCTCTCTCTCTCCCTCTCCCTCCAACGTCTCTCTCTTCCTCACTCTCTCTTTGGCCCCTTTGTTGATTTGAGAAGGAAAAGAAGGGGAAGAGGAAGCACAAGAAGAAAAGGAGAAGTGTTGAAGCAAAGGTGTGTGTGTGTTGTTGTTGTTGATCCTTTCTCTCTTTCTCTTCTCTCTAGCTCCCCCCCCCCCCCCTCATGCCCAAGGGTCTTGGCCCCTGTTTTTCAGCCAAGAGAAGAGGAAGAGCTTGAGAGGTGGTGGTGGTGGTGGTGGTGGTGGCGGCGGTCGAGGTGGTCAAGAGGTGCTTGCGAGCCCTTCATCTCCGCCTTTCCCTTCCCCTCTCTTTGGTGAGCATTTCCCCTCTTCTTTCTTTGATTTTTAAGTATAGTTGGGTGCATAGTTTTAAATATCGATCGCGATCTCGATATATCGGTCGATATATCGAAATCGCCGATGAAAACGCAAAAATCGGGGGATTTATCGAAGTTTTAGCTAAACTCGCTGACGTCAGCATGACGTCAGCGATATATCATCGATATATCAACGATATATCGACTATATCGACCTTATATCGTCGATATATCGACAGGCGATGTCCCAAACGCGACGGGCAGGGACCGGCAGCCACCAAATCACATCCATCCGGCACCAGAAACGAGTAGACCCGGTGGCCGGGTCGGAACCGGGAGACGGAGTCGACGACGCCGGAGTAGTCGGATCCGGGGACGAAAGGCAGCGGCGGCTTCTCCTGGTACTTTCTGAGGATCTAGAGGTAGTTGGCATCGTTGAGGCTCGTCGCCCTGACTCGAACTCGGACCGAGGTCGGCGATTGAAGGACCGGGACAGGGAGATTGCCAGGGGCGACGAGGGGTCGGCGATCGGGACCGTCGGATCGCTGATCGAATGGCAGAGAAGGGCTTCCACGGATGGAGAGATGTAGAAGATGGAGAGATGTAGAAGAGGCAGTGAAAGCGACTCCCCGTTTGTGTGTATATGTATATATATATATGTCATTAAATACTCTTATATTGTTATTCATTTTTATTTTATTTTCACAATTTTATATCAGTTTTTGCTGTTTTTTTTCAGTTTTTTTTTTTGAAAAAGAGCCGATCGATATATCGATTGATATATCGATATATCGATATATCGATTGAACCCGAAATCGATATATCGATATTTTCGATATTTAAAACACTGGTTGGGTGTTTGGTACGGCATGCATGCTAGGTTTAAGGGTTTGGGTGTGAGAGGAGTGAAGGGGAGAGGGTTAAAGAGGTCTGGGAGCTCGTGCGGCTCTGTCCGCGCGCGCACGCTGGCAGGCGAGCGCATGCGCGCGGGTGCGCGCAGGTGCGCACAGGCGCTGGCAAGCGCGCGGTGTGCGCAGACCGTGAGCGAGGTGCGCGCGAGCGTGCGCAGCAGTGTAACTGGGCGCGCGGCAGGGTGCCAGCAGGCGCGGGGGGCGCGTGCGCGCGTGCATGCACGTGCGTACGCGTGCAGGGGCACGCGCGGGGCTGCCCAGGGGCTCGGGTAGGTGCTGGAGCACTCGGGCATGCATGCGTACGTGCGTGCTCGCATGCGTGCGAGCTCGTATGCGTGCATGTCTAAGTCTTTGGTATTTCTAGTTAAATTCTAAGTGTTTTAATGTGGTTATACTCACCATTCTGATGCACTTACCTTGCAGATCTCGTCGAATGGGGTGCGCGACGATCCGGGTATCGGTGAGTGGTTCGATCCAACCCTTTGGGATGCGCTCGATGCACGTAGTCGTGCATCGCGCATCCATGGGGCTTCTTTGCACCCTAAATATGCTAGATATTTGCATGCTAGGCTTGTATAACTCGTATATTGCGTAGAACCCCCTTTTCTACCATATACTTACCTATGTGTCATATTCATGTGTGAATTATTATGTATGCATGCGTCTTTCATGTATGGGCATGCGTGATGTGTGTTTTCATGAATGTATAGAATAAGCATGCCTTAGGTAGTCCCTATGAGTAATACTTAATTGAAATATCCAGCATGATTAAGTCTGGGTTAATAATGAGCACATGCCTAATATTCCCTTGCGATAAGACTCGAGAGCGTGGTGTAGTTGTTGCGCCCATGCTAATGGGGCAAAGCTATGACCAACTTCAAGAGATGATGAGGTCTCTCTCGCCCTCTCCCTTTGTACAAACTGAGTAAGTAGATGCGATTTCCTACTCGACTCAGATTCGTTTAGAATATTAGCATGCACCTGTTAGTGCACGAGATCACGCTTGACCCTTCCCTTATAAGTTGGTGATATCCAATTTATGCTTATATGATTAATGGCCTTGTATGCATGTTTCAGTAGGCCATACCTTGTATGCATGTTGTATGATTTGTCGTTTATGATGTAAATCCATGTTAGGGGATACCCTTATAGTCAATTATTAGATGATCGTGCATATGGTTCATGCACATAGTTATGATATGATTCTCCTGGTATATATATGCACATGTTAAAACTAATTAAGCCTATATGAAATAGGCGTCGGTACGACTCACTGTTAGGATGTACCTCATTAGTTAGTGCGCGAGCAATGTAATCGCCCCTGCATCCGTGTCATGCACTTGAATGGAATTCAGAAAAATTCTTTTGTTGTATCGGTTTTGTTAAACCGGCGGCTATGGCATTAAGTTAGGTCCACCCGTGCTAGGCGGGTATATGAACTGCCTGTTAGGTTATATGCCTTGGGCTTATTTCTGCGTGAGAGCAGAGGTAACCCCTCGCGTCTGAGCGATGCACCCATGTGGGAGTACAAGAGTATTCGATATCATTGATATGTGATTATCGAGCGTTGTTGACTTTGCCATAGGGTTCGCTTTGCGAACGTGGAGTGCTTCCTCCCGACATCGTCGTGCGTCGAAACACCCCAGCGTCGAAGCTGTTCTGTTTGGATGCCACCACTTATAGGTGCTACCGATGCGTATCGCGGCTGATGTACCGATCGTGGAAGGCCGACAGATAGAGGCTACGGGGGAGAGGGCTACCGGATGATTTTTGCGAGCGTGGAATCGTTCTTCCCTTCTTCGGATCCACGTTGAAGCTACTCGACGTTAAAGCTATCCTGACAGAGGGCTCCCACCTGTAGGTACTATCGATGCGTTCGACAGATGTACTGATCATGGAAGTATACAAGGTAGAGGCTACTCGGGAGAAGGCTACCGGATGACGAAGGGTGTAGAATAAAAGGTTTTCTTCCAACAGTCCTGTGTCACCTTTAGGGGTGAGGGTGAGGGTGAGGGTGAGGGTGAGGATGAGGTGAAGTCACGTCGCCACGTGACCCATTCGTTTTTGTCCATTCCCATAGTTGTTGGGTTCGATTACGTATCAATGTTCAAAGACATCGTTGGGCAGTTATCTCGATGTAGATGATCCACTAGTGTTGTGTAGACTAGTAATTCTGCGTCTTTTCGACCAACGGTACGGTCTCTCCCCAAGAGTCCCAAGAGCCTCCCTCCGGGAGTGAGGGTGAGGGTGAGGTTGATCGCGCCGCCGCATGACCTTGTTATCCATTGGGTTTCCACCCATGTTTTCCTTGAAAGGAAATTGCTTTAGTATTAAACTGTTGTGATGGTAATTGATTTCCAGCCACTCACTGAGCTTGTAGCTCACCCCTTGCATACTGTTTCTTTTACAGGGGCGGTGTTGGGCATAGAGCTGGAGCTTCCCTGTGGCGTGGTCTTATGTGAGTGGAGCGTTCTGTCTGGCGGGTGGTGAGTGCGAGACTGTCAATAATCCTAAAGTTATTTTATGTATTGTAAATCGTGCATTTGGCACAGGTTATATTTTATTTGGACTAGACTTGGCTCTCACAGAACAGTGATTGTGTATTCGAGTTTGTAATAATGTTTTTGGTTTATAGACATTGTTGATATCTTATGCTTCCGCTTTTCAGTCGGTTATCAGTTATCATTGCTTTGCCAACTTGTGTGTTATTTATTGGAGTCATTGTTGACCTCTTGTACTTGATAGCTGATACCTTATCCATTGCCACGTCTTGGGAACGGCCGCTTTGGGGCGTGACAGAGGATCCACACCTGGGAATGATTCGAGTTGGTGGTGCCAGGGGGTCCTCCCGAGGACACGCTTCCATGTGTCTGAGCTTCCTTGGATGTCCAATCTGGCATGTTGTCCAAGTCATCAGGCTCCTACTCTGGTTCAATGAGGGTATCTTGTGTAGCAAGGTCCGAGGAAGATAAAGCAGCGAAGGCTGGTGGGCCTCTTTGTCTGGGTGGTAATTCTCAAGAATTGTTGGTGATTATGTATGCCCCGGTTTCGAGTTGTGGGTTGGACGAGACTGTCATACAGGCCCATTTAGATGCCGATTAACAGAATGACTTGCCCAGTTGGTGTTGGGTTGGAGTTGTTCATTGGGCCTTTATTCCAAGCTCCGTCTCATAGTGTGGAGGGCTCTTCTGAGTTGGCCTCCGAAACCAGGCCTGACACTGATAGCTCAGTGGTGGATCATGGCAAAACTTTGTGGACGAAAGGAGACAGATCGGGTGGGCTTGGTCTCCTTACCCTGTTAGGCACCTGAGGTCTCCTTTAAGTCCTTCCCTTTCATCGAATGCTTCTTCTGGGAGAGGAGTTGGGGTAATGATGGAGTGCGGACCGGAAGGGTTGCCGGTGGTCCTCGCCCAGTCTGCCAACGCTCCCCTCATCCAAGGTTGCAATCCATAATTATTGGAAATCTGGATCATTTAAGGAGATCCCCCGAGGCACAGGGATTCCATGAACGATGTGTAAACTATCCGAAGTCTTCGGGGAGGATGGTGTGCCCTTCCTTGTGCGGCCACCGATTTAGATGCCTGAGGTGGTGGTGCATGTAGTTCCAAGAAGGACAGGCAGTCACACAGATGGTTTGGAGGAGCGTGGTGAAGGGAGGTCAGAGTCTTCGCTGCCACCGTCCTCTATTCGGGGTGGGAGGGTTTCCCTTCTTCTGGCTGAGGAGTTTGTTGGGTCTCCAGCGTGTACAAAGCCTCCTCAGTTGGTCTGGAGGTTGAGGAGAAAGTGCACAAGGGTCGCTTTAAGGACTTTATTTCTAAGAGACTATTCGACAATGCTAGGGAGGAGGGGATGGATGAGGAGGACGAGCTCTAAGCTTGGTGGTGGTTTTGGGCTGAGATTTTATCGTCATTAATGGACAACAAATTAAGTTGGAATGCCTGAGGCCTGAATGATCGATCCAAGAAGGCTACAATCATATCCGGATACACAATATTTCAGTTTGTTGTACCCAGGAATCCAAGAAGGAAATGATTGATAAAGGTGATATAAGAGCTCTTAGTGGCGGGATGCTCGATGGGTTCCATTTCAAACCTTTGGTTGGGGCATCGTATCCTAATTTGTTGGGATTCTCAGTTGTGGAGGAAGATTGATAATTGCATTGGAGATTTCTTGGTCTTTGTTGTGCTGGAGGAGTGTGGTTCACATTGGAAGTGGGTATGTTCTTTGGTGTACTGTCCTCATAGTGACTCGGAGAGGGGTCACTTGTGGGTGGAGCTCAGTTCCATCGTAAACTTATGGAGTCTTCCATGGTGTGTCCTTGGGGACTTCAACATGATGTGATTTGTGAAGGAATGGAACGGGAATGGAGGAAACTCAGCGGCCATGGAGGCTTTCTCGGAGTGGGTTTCTACGGAGGGGCTCCTGGACCTTCCTCTTTTGATCCAAGCTTTTACTTGGAGCAGCCTTCAGTATGTTCCTTCCCTGGCATGATTGGACAGGGCTTTGGTGGACTCAGACTGGGAGGAGAAGTTCACGTTGTGCGTGATTCACGGCTTGCAGAGGCTCTGTTCTGACCACTCTCCGTTGGTCTTACCGGAGGGTGCTCTAGAGAGGAGAAAGGTGTTTTAGGTTCGAGACTTGGTGGTTTCATTGCCAGGATTTCAGAGGGGTTGTGGAAGGTTTATGGGGTGTGGCGGTGCCAGGGTTGAGAGGGGCGAAGGGTTGCGTTTAAGCTGAAAATCCTGAAGCTTGTGCTAGAGTCCTGGCATAGCGAGGAATCTTGGAGAAGAAGGGACAGGAAGAGAGGGCTGCTGGAGCAGATGTGCATTTTCAACAGTTGGGAGGAGGTTGATTCACTCATTGAGGAAGACAGGCAAGTTTGGAATAACTTAAAAAGAGGAGTGGCTGAGTTTCATGCAAATGGAGGCGACCGAGTGGAAACAGATATCGAGAGCGGTGTGGCTGAAAGAGGGTGATCAAAACTCCAAGTTCTTCCACAAGATGGCAAATCGACAAAGAAGATGCAACAAAAGTGTTAGGCTTCTGGTGGATGGGCATCTGTTGGAGAGGGAAAAGAGTATCCATGAGACTTTGGTTGCGCATTATTCAGATGCATTCAAAAGAAGGCAGGCTTGGAGCCCTTTATGGTTTTATGAAGAGCTCGGGTGGATCCCAGATCAGTACTTTCAGAAATTGGAAGCAGCAAGCAGTGCGGAGGAGGTTAAAGCCGCAGTCTTTGGGGCGGAGGCTAACAAAGCACCCGGTCTTGATGACTTTGGTCTGCGCTTTTTCTAGGAGTTTTGGTGGTGTGTGAAGGATAATGTGATGGAGATGTTTGACGAGTTTTATCGGTCATCTCAGGGAATTGGTAGCATTAATGCCACCACTTTCCTCACGCTAATCCCCAAAAAGGAGGGCGCCTTGGAGATTGTGACTACAGGCCGATAAGTCTTGTAATGGTTGCTACAAGATGATTTCTAAGGTTCTTGCAAATAGCATCAAGGAAGTCATTGGTTTCATGGTGGGCGAAGCTCAGACAGCTTTCATCACGGGCCCGACTCTTACAAGATGGCTTTATGATGGTTCACGAGTGCATTTCTGCAGTGCATCGCGACAAGAGGCAAGGTTTCGTGATCAAGATTGAATTTGCAAAGGCGTAAGATAATGTTATAGGTGGGACTTCCTCTTCCATTTGCTGGGGTGCCATGGATTTGAGCCGAACTGGATTCGCATGGTTTCGATTGCAAAGCATCGGTCCTGGTTAATGGCAGCCCCTGTGGTTTTTTCTACATTAACAAAAGTCTTCGACAAGGTGATCCCCTCTCTTCTTTTTGTCATTGTTACAAATGCATTTAGCAGAATGATGTAGATGGCAGAAGTCGATGGTTGGGTGACGGGTATACAATGCTAGTCGGGAAGTTCTTCTATTTCTCATGTTCAGTACGTGGATGATTTGATAATCCTGTGTGTGGTGTAAATGAGGCCTCGGTCAGAGAGGTCAAATTTGTCTGCAGGCGCTTCGAGCTTGTGTCAGGCCTTCGGATTAATTTCCGGAAGAGCTCTTTGGCTGGGATCAATGTAGAGGGTCTCTTGCACGGTATGGCTGTGATTCTGGCTTGTGAGGTGCAGGGCTTCCCTATTCCCCATTTGGGCCTCCCTCTTTGCTAGGGAAGATGCCAAAAGATGAATGGATGCCAATTGTTAGTAGGTTCAAGAAAAGGTTGGAGGGTTGGAAAAGCAGATTATTGAGCTTTGGAGGGAAACGAACCTCCCTTCAGTCGGTTTGTCAAATCTTCCCATCTATTTCTTTTCAATCTTCTATGTCTCGAAAGGGGTTTTGAAGAGATTGGATGGGATTAGGGGCCTAGGGCAAAGAAGGACAGAAGTAAGGTGTATTTGGTAAAGTGGGAGGTGGTTTATAGTTGCAAAAATGAGGGTGCTGCAGGAGTTTTGAATCTTGAGGACATGAATGGAGAGCTTCTCTCGAAATGGTTATGGAGATAGCTGGATGATCCTAATCTTCTCTCGGGTAGGTTGGTGAGGGAAATATATGTATGCAGGGACCCTTTGTTATCTAGTTGGTATTTTGGGACGATGGAAAGGCTATCTGCTATGGGTGAGTTTTCGGCAGGAGGATGCTTGGTTCGGGTGAGCGGATCAGATTTTGGCAGGATGTTTGGCTCGGTGGTTCCTCATTTATGTGTTTCCTGATGTGCGTGATGGGAGAGTGTGTCAGTTTTGGACGAGGTGAGGGGAGACAGGGTACTGGGAGGTGCAGGTGTAGAGGAACATCAATGATGAAGAGGTAGAGGGGTACTTGGCCCTTCTGGAAGAACTCCATGTGATGAAGTTGGGTGCTTCGAGAGGGGATCAGATTGTGTGGAAGCCAAAGCCGTCGAAAGATTTTCGGTCAAGAGTTGCTACATTTGGGTGCGGCGAGATAAACCATTCATTGATGACATGGCGCACAAGCACAAGGAAGTGAGTGTGGGTGCAAGATTCCATTGAAGTTAAGGCTTTCCTTTGGATCCTTTACCTTCGCAAAGTCCTCACTTGGTGTCATATTGCTCGTTGGGCACCGGACTTGGACAGATCTTGCGTGTTGTATAGATTGGAGGAGACATGTGTTGTGTAGATTGGAGGAGACAATGGAGCACCTCTTCATCTGATGTCCTTTTGCAAGGGAAACTCGGAGTCGATTGGGTTCCTCCACGGGGATTAGTATTTCCTTTTCCTCTTTGGAGGAGTTTGGTTGGCGAGAAAAAAAATGAAGGCCCCTGGGGATAAGAGTCTGCATGCAAAGGTCTCTCAGATCTTAGTCCCGGCGGTGGTGTGGTCTATATGGCTCACTCGAAACAACTCGGATTTTCATGGTAGGACTCCATACGTGAAGAACATTTGGGAATCAATAATTCAGTTTGTCTCATACTAGGGTCGTTATTGTGTGGGGGCAGGTTTTGTATCATGTCCTCGGGGGGCCTGATTGTTCAAGGCTAGTTATGTGTGTTTTTGGGTATTGCTCCGAGTATATAATCCTCTTCTATATCGGGAAATCATGCCTTTGTTATTTGTTTTGTATTTTATACTCTCGTATGGGCTCTTTCTCTCTTAGTAATAGGAGGGCATCAGCCTACTATTTTCTTTCCACTGTTCAGATATGTGGTCTATGCGGGAGTATATGCAGCTACATATGTGATCCAAAGACCAAACCACATAAAGCCAAGCAGCCCAATATACGGGCCAGACCCGCATACGCGGTTTGTTTGCGGGTATGCGGCCAAACAAGTTTTATAAACTTCTGGGGTACCTTTATTTTATTGAAAGATAGTATTTTGATAGTTTTATGCTTTCTCTTAAATGTTCGGGTTACTTTGAAAGCTTTAAAACTTAGGAAGTTTTGGCTCTCTATTATTTTATTTTTTTTATTGTCTACATTTCTAAACATCTCGGATAGATTCATTTTCATGTCAAATACCAACTATATATTTGATTATTCTCATTTGACGGTGTTATTCTTTAGCAAACCTCCACATCAGTTGGTGAGCATATCCTTTTTCATAAGCCTATATCTTTGCTTAACTTTATAGTTTTGTACCTAAAAATTCTCTAATTTGTAATCAAAGACCTTTGTTATAAATTATTAATCAGATCTACATATTTATCTTGTTATCTATTGTTTGAAAATAATCATCATATATTTTTTTATTAAAAAAAATATGAAACCGCATATACTCTGAAAAAATTTTGAGACACAACGCCCTAAAGTGTAGTGCAGCCATTAAAAAGTACACGCACAGAAAATTGATTTTTTTTATTTATAAGAATTCCTTCATTTCATATTAATCCATTCATTCATTCATCATCTGTACTACTTGAATTTAAAATATATATATATATATATGTACATATAAGGATATTAATTTTTTAGAGATATCAAGACCTAACTAACCTTGTGTACCTCTTTCATCTTGAGATCAAATATATTTTTGTTATACATAATAAATTTTTTAAATGATAGAAAATTTACAACATTTGAATCACATTGCATCTAACACAATCCATTGAGTTTAGAGATATTAACAAAAACTTTGATCCTATGCAATATACATTTTACTTATAAGGGTTAAATGCATATAACCCCCTGAAAGTTAACGTATATCCATATAACCCCCTCATTTCATCGAATATCCATGTAACCCCTGAATGTTGACAAGGTTAAGCTTTTAGCCCCCATGGTTAACTTTCCATATATAAAAAAAAAGAATATTTCGTCGGCTGTTAATTCATGTATTCATATAACCCTCTGATTTGTTCGATAAATTCAAAAAGACCCAAACATATGACCAAAATGCCCTTCTTGAGCTATAGTTATCAAAAGCTAATTCAAATATTCATATAACCCCCTGATTTGTTCAAAATTTTGAAAAGGACCTACTTTCTGGTTTCACATATTCATATAACCCCCTACTTTGTACAAAAAAATGCAAAAGGACTCACTTGATTATTTCTTCTTCACCAACGGTCATTTTTCTGACCGTTTCCATGGTTGTTTATATAAACCTCATTCGATTTCTTCTTCTTCCCCTTTATATAAATCTCATTAGATCTTCTTCTTTTCCCTGCATCTCCTTTTGAAGCCTCCAAGTGATTATGTCGGAGGCGGAGATTTTTTGAGAAGGAAAACCGGCACCGTTTGAGAAGGCAGCGATGTTTGGGAGAGGCAGGCAGCGATGTTGGGAGAGGCGGCGATGTTTAGGTTTGGATTGTGAGTGAGAGAGGCAATTTGGGGATTTTAGGTTTAGGTTTACATTCTGAGTAAAGGTAATTAGGACTTTTTCACAAGTCAAGTTAAATTAACCATAACTATGGTTAATCATGGTAAGGGCAGGGGGCTAAATGCATATTACACAACAAATAAGAGGGTTATATGGATATTCGATGAAAATAGGGGGTTACATGGATATACGCTAACTTTCAGGTGCTTATATGCATTTAACCCTATTTATAAATTGGATTATAAGGATGCGAGCAATTAACTATGAAAAGAAACTCACCTCAACTTTCCTACATAGGCATTGCTTCCTTGAGATAGGTCATCAGCGTTAAGAGAGAGAATATATTCAGTGTGAGGACCACGCCTATACCTTCGAGCTGCCAAGAGTAATTTCCCTTGCTCTCCAAGACCTACAAGGAGAAAACAAAATGTCAACATCTCAACAGCAAAATAGGACGAGGGACAAAGAGTTACAACACAAACTACATTTCCTTTTTCTTTTCTTTTTTAACAGAAACAGTAGGCATGCGGCCTAAAACTACATTTCAAATTAAGAAAAGATTTTTAAGATTGCGTCTAACAAGTATTTAGTGACCAGATCCATATATTGTCTTATGAATTGTTAACCTCATTCCATCCTAACAACTCTGTAAATATTCATGCTTATAGGATATCATTAAAGTTATGATATCCCTTGGATGAGTGCTTTACTTCATCCAAGTACATAAACTGATATGCCTTAAACTTATATTTGTAATAATAACAAGGAAATTACATAAATTCACGAGACCAGAGGTGCATCTTGCAGGAATATGTTAATACATATGGATCTGAAATACATAAATTGTCAGCAACTAGCAAGGCATATGTTTTCTCACAGAGAGACAAATATTCGGAGATTCTCTCATCTGGACATTTAAAAGAATAGATGGTGATGAATTATTATGTAACTTCACTAATTGAATATATGGCAAGCCCAAAACTTTGATGCACATAAATAGTAAGAGCAGAATGGAAATAAATGAGATATAGAAGAAAAAGAGAACAAAATAATAGACTTTCTAGAATGTTAGACTGCACAATAAAATGGATGCACCAGAGGGGCACATGACAACATATCCGCAGAGGTGAAAAGAAGAGTAAAAAAAATGAAAGACTTGTTCATGAAGCATCAATCACATGTGCAGAGGAAGGCCACTGAAGCTATAAATTCAATGACAAAGTTAGATGTGTAATTCAAGTCAGACTAGATCTTCAGAATGATATACAGTGAACTTCCTTCACCTGTTTAATCTGGCACGGGTGAACGTTCTGGTTAAATCTTTATTCGAGGACAAGTGACCAGGTGGATGGAGATCAAAAGATAGGGAGATCAGGTCCCAAGTATTTCTCACCTAAAATATAAAGATTTTACCTTGTTACTATGATGAAAGCAGCTAGAACATAAAGGGCATAAAGGGCTTTAAAGTGATGTTCAGATGTATGGAGATGTTTCGAGGCTGAGGATTAACTATGCAAATGATGTTATACGAACCAAGCTTTAATTAGTTGGCTAGCACCTCCCATCTACATGATGGAGGTCCAGGTATCAAACCCACAGGAGCACCCATTTAAAAAAAAAATGCAAATCATGCAATTACTGCAGTGAATCTGCCGAGCAGAGCTAGTATGATTGTGCAGAAATCATGAATTGCAATATTGCAGACCTTCCTATTAAGCTCTTGGGAGTTCCTTTACATTATGGAAGTCTTCATGGCAGGAGTAGAGACCATTGGTGGAGAGATTTGAGGACAGACACCCTGGATGGAAAGGACAAAACTCAGCCTAGGAGAGAAGTTGGTTATAATTTGTCTATCTTTTTCTATCTATCTCCTCAGTGCCAAAGGTGTATTGTATAAGCTGGAAGTGATGATTAGAAGGCTGCTATGGTGTGGAAGAATGATAGTAAGAAGGCTGTGCTTCTAGTTAAATGGAAATGAACAGGTCAAAAAAAGGGCTGGAGGAATGGATTACCATGAACAATACAACGTTAGGCAAATGGCTGTGGAGTCTAGTTTTAGAGGATGAACGTACCTGGGAAAATATGACTGGAGAAATACTATCATAATTTACAATTAATTTGTCTTGATTCTACCAGTAGCATAAAAGTTGTCCAAGGTTCGGGAAGATTCTATCCATCTATGATTACCAGGATGTTGTGGTCGGAAAGAAGTCATGGATAAATTTTTGTAAAGACTGTTGGCCCCAACAAAAAAAAGCCTGCAGGTCCTGTTTTTTTAAGAGGTACGAAAAAGGCTAAAAATATTTCCCTAGGCTACTCATAACAGCAGCAAAAAATAAGAAATGCATGACAAGGCTCCTCATTTTTCAACCTCTTTGCCCTCCCCTTCACCTCCCAGATCTGCTGTTTGGACCCACTTGACATGGATGCCACCACATTTTGATGGTCTCATGCAACACCACCTTCGAACAGTGATCTCCTTGCCACCACAAACCCAGCTACCTGAGCCACCGGCTTCAATGATTAAACCATTCCCTGAGAACCTCCACTACATGGATCAACACACTCTGTGTAACATTATTAGTGAGGGTGGCAAGCAATTCTGCGTTCTCGAAGCAGGTAACCATTACCTCAACAGAGTTCATCTCATGTTCCTTGTCTTTAAATGCCTCAGATCTGCTCATGTCATTTGTGACGAAGGATGCGAATGTTGAGGCTTTTCCATGCATGTTTTGCAGGCTGCCATTCTTGCACTTTCTATCGACAAGTTGGAAGCTATTCTACCAACTTGATTACTGAGTAGTTGTTATACTTGCTGTTGTGGAGGACCAGTAAAATTATCGTCTATGTTTTGGTCATGTTTTGGCATTGTACCCCAAGTTTTATCTAATGAAAATTGGTGGTAGGATTACCACTAACTTGATTCAAAAAATAAAGTTGGGAGCTATACAGTACAGAGTGCTATTGTCCATGAGGGGGTGTGTGTCGAGTACATAGGCAAACCAAATGCCCAGAAGTATGACAGGGAGTGCATGTCTTCAGCTTCCGATCATACTTCGTTGTGATGTTCAGCTCTTCATCCCCATCTCTAACAAAGAATGTGTCCAGCAACTTTGTCTCGTCGCAAATCAAATGCATATACACGCAAAAGAAATTCTAGATTTACTCGACATCCGGCTACTTTACTCAGCATTCTATTACCCCATAGGTGTAAGGAGACAGAGAGGAACCAAATCCACACTAAGATCATTCACAACCATTCCTTCTCCATTTTCACTTCCTTATTCCATCTCCAGAGCATGATGGGACAATCATTCATTTGCCAGAGGCCACCTTCTAGAACCCCTCTTTTTTTTCATTTGAACAATGCACTAAAAAAATCCACTCTTGGGGATAAGAGATCAAAACTCCCTTTGTTTTCCCCATACGCTTCAAGAAAACATAAAATGGCTGGAAGAGTGGCTTCTTGCCAATCACATACCCAGCTACTGCACACTTCCATGGTGACTCTCCCTTTCATTGCATGTTTGTATAATTATTATATATGTGTGTGTGTGTGTGTGATTAGAGAATATTCTCTAAGCACACACACATATATATATATATATACATACATACATACATACATATATATGTATATATATATATATGTATATATATATATATATATATATGCTTAGAGAATATTGCTGGTTTATTCCACCGCTACACTTCGTAGCTCACATTCTCAGGTCTCTGGACTCAATATATATATATATATATATGCTTAGAGAATATTGCTGGTTTATTCCACCACTACACTTCGTAGCTCACATTCTCAGGTCTTTGGATTCAATTGAAGTGTTGAGCTAATCAATACTCTTACACCTCGGTGACAGACTGACGGTGATGCATGGAAGGTCTACACGTCACCCAGTTGACATCAGTAAGACTTAGTATAGGTCATTTGTTCTCGTCAACACTTTATCATTTTGGGTACTGTATTATACTTACTGCTCTCAAATGATGGTGATTATGCATTAAGATCAGTCTATAACTGTTGTTGACCTAGAGTTGTGTTTACTGCTTTCGCTAATACGATTTCCTATTTGTATTGCTGCAAATTCCATTATTCATTATGATGCTTTATTCCTGCCTACTACTTGCGATGGGTCATTTTTTAATATTGGCCTATTTGTATACTGTATTTTGTTATCCTATGAGGATTATCAAATACATAGAATTTCCAATTATCCGATATTTCAGAAGAAATCAACAAATCTTTGAAGCCCAACGTCCCTGGTATTCTGCTTGAAGAATCAACAGCGTCGCTGGAGCCTACGAATTTGTATCTTCGATCGAATTACCAGAAGAGCGTATCCGTACGCTACATCAGTAACCCAGTCTCACTTGTTACGGCGTCAAAGCATTGGGAGGTGTGAAGGTTCTGATGAAAGTTAAAGCTTTTGTTTGGATGGTCTATCTCCGACAAATTCTAACAAAAAATTACAGAGGCAGGTAGGCTGGAAATGGTGATCTCCTCTGTGCCTTCTATAATGAGGAAGTGGAATGAGTTCAACATCTGATGGTCCAATGTCAGATGGTTCGTTGCGCTTGGGATTGGCTATGCCGTGCTTCGGGCCTTATAGCAATTTCTTTTCCCTCGAGGAACTCTGGTAGGCAGGTAAGAGTCTTAGAGCAAATGGAGACAGAAGCTGTCGGGCTAAGATCTCTCAAATTTACATTCTGGCTATGCTATGGTCTATTTGGCTTACGCACAACGACTGCTTATTTAGGAGTAGCCTGCCCTACACGGAGAACATTTGGGAGAGGGCAATTATCTTGATTTTAACTTGGGGCAAACACTGTGTGGGGGCGGATAGTTTCCACTTCGTAGATGAGCATTTTGTTCTTTCATCCTAATCCCATTCCTTGTTCACAGACTAGGGCCCCGTAGATATCTTTTCTACGTTGGGTCCATGTTTCCGTTTTACTTTTATGCTTTTCATTGTTTTTCCTTCAAATGTAATTTTCCTTGGACATTGCTCTCTGTTAAAAGATGAATATATGCGTACCGTTAAAATTCAAAAAAAAAAAAAGCACCACATTTTATTGATACGAAAAGATAGTACAACAATGAGGTAAGGAGCATGATGCTACGTCCTTTCAAACAACCACCAAATAATGAGCACTTAACTTTAAAAGGCCAAATAAGTAGGCAGAAAGTACCACTAAAGAGCCCATGAAGGCACAACCCCCCCCCCCCCCCCCCAATCCATCTGTCAAAAGGATATGACAACGGCCATTATTTGATATATGTATTTCTAACCAAGAACAAAAGAAATTAGCAAAATATTCAAAATACATGCTGAGCAATATAGCTGAAAAGAGCCAGAAGGGAAAATTTTCTTCTGATGGTGGCTGATGTGGTTGACCATGAATGACTACTTTTTTTTAGTGGAAGGTAGGCTCTTTCTACCACGATTTGTATTCCAAAATCAAAGTTACAATGTCTGAAGGGAGGTGAGAGAACAGATAAGAAAAAAGGGAAAAGACAATCAAAACATAAAGAGGTGCCTACGAAGACGCTATGGTAGTTAAGGTCACTACCCGAAACCTGTTAGGTCCCGCACCTATCAATTATGTTTTGATGCACAGCTGACAATTTTTAGTTATGTGGTGTGTTTCCTAAATGTTTGGTGAAAATTAATCTTCAAGGCTGATACCATTTCCGTCAGCAGAGGGGAGATTTTTGGTGGAGTGGGGAGACATTTCCTTGTATCTAAATCTCATGGATGAGGAAATGCTTTACACTCTCTGACTCTCACCCTCCTTGTACTCTTACTCTTGTAGTACATTAGTATAAAATTCTGATGGACAGCATTTTTTTTGTGAAAAAAGCAATTTTGATGTCTTCTTGGGGTCCCACATTACTACAACAGAGTCATCCATCTCTTGGTGTCCTATTGCATCAAAGAAAGGCATAAGATTCACATAGGGCTTCCAACCACAGTCTGCTCCACGATCTCACAAGCATAAGGATCCACTTATGCATATGACTCAAGGAGCGCATGAGCATTCAATAGAACTTTCTTAATTCATGTATTATTTAAATTTTCAATTTTTCTCACCATTTGCTAGAAACTCAAGCAAGTAATTGCGAAGAGTCAATAATCATTCGAATTTCACATAAAGGAAATCATTTTCACTTGATCAAAATTCCATTACTGAGGTGCCTGGAAGGTTGTTTCACATGTACTACAATTTTCCAAGCCTCCCCCACCCCGGAAGTGAATTCATTACTGACAATGTGAAAATAAAGGCAAAACATGGTTCAACGGTAAACTCTTTCTGCACAGAAGACTAAAGACATGGAACAAATTGGGATTTCCTTTCTCCTGAGACTAGTTGGCAAACAAAATCAAACAATGTCATGCGGTATCTAATGGTTCACATTGTCCTTTTCTCAGAATTGCTTGTAGTTCTGTGTGCTCATTGATACTACAACTAACAGATCTTTTGTTGACTACTTGTCAAGTTTGCTAATACCAGTACGGCCTGTTGTATGTATAGTATTCTTGCCTCTCATCTTAAAAAGAAGCACAATCTACAACTCACAATTCCTCATCCAATCATGCTTACATTGTAAATGACATTTTGATGCTCACTCTCTGTTCTCAAACACTACCATATCCACCTTGATGCCCGCAAGTCATTCCAAACCACACAGAATCCCAATGAAATAAACTCACATTTTCCCATGGGTTTTATTCGGGAAGCACCAGTCCATAACCCACAAATTGAGATCCTAAGCAGTCCACCACGGGTACCTTTATGATTAATTTTCACTTACTGTCCATACCAAGATTAAAAACATACCTATTATAACAGAAAAATAACAGTCTTTAGCTTACCCTGCGTTAATCCGAGGTAGAGGTAAAATGTAGATGTCTTCTTGTTCCTCTTGATGAAGCATTGCAGCAACTCCCTCGGCCCCAGCTGCACACAATCCAACACCATATCATCAATTCAAAGCCCCCAATTCACATAATAGTGCTCCAAACCTCATGATCTCAACAAAAAAGAAATTAAAACAAAAATTTAAAAATCCAATCAAAATTAAGACAAACAAGACCTGCTTAAGATTGGAAGGGAAGGTGAGGTTGCCGGTCTCGCATGGGGGGCGGATGATCGCAGTGGTGATCTCCCTCCACCTCTTGCAGACGCCGGCGCATGCCACCACATCCCTCCGCCTCGGCCAATGGTCCTCGCTCTCCTCCACCCTCTCTATGATGTCTCTCAACAGCTCAGGAAGCATCTTCGACCAGCACCTCTCCCCCTCCGAATCCACCCTTTCCATCACCTCCTCCACCGCCTCCTCCGCGGAGGTCACTTTTCCACCGTTCAATCCTCCTCCTTCCCTTCCTTCTTCTCCTCCTCCTCCCCCACAGGAGAAGAAGGCCCTCCTACGAGACATCCCTTCTCAGAGAGAGAGAGAGAGGGGGGGGGGAGAGGGAGGAGAGAGAAAGCCTTGACACGCACAGGAAGAGAAAAATGGTTTTAATTTGATATTCCGGTTTTGATCTGTTTGAGTTTCTAAAATTAGGGTTTCTGATTTCTGTGAATTTGATGGAAGCGAGATGTGGAAGCGAACGACGAACTCTAAATTTAGGACGTTGAACTTATTTTTATGCGCACACGTATATTTGTTATTTTAATAAAAATATCTTTATTTATACTTCGCTTTAGCGTAGTTTGACTGGCACTTTGCATATGAAGGGAAAAAAAGAGACTGAAGGAGCTTAGACATTGTTGAGTGATCCATTTTGGATGTCTTTTTCAAGTTCAACAATAAATTTTGAGCGCATGGGTTAAGTTTACATTGTATCATATTCTATTATAGCATATAGCATCATGGATGGAATCATAAGTGGGCTTGATCGTGCGATAGCCCAATCAAGATTTGTCAAAATTAATTTATTATTTTATCTTTAATTTATTTTAAAGAAATTATAAAACTCATTTTATTGTAAGTGGACTATTAATCTCTTACATATTAGATAACTCTCTTATTGTGATTTTTGTTATTTGAAGTATTGTAGGGCTCAATTTTAATAAAAAAATATTAGGGTGTCATGTGGATAGTCCCACAGACAATCCATACAATTTTTAATTTTTAAAATTAGTAAACATCATTTAATGATATATATATTTTAATAAAAAAATGTATATTATTTCATTTCTAATTTTCAACATATTTTTTAACAAATGTAATTTATTTTATCGAGATATATACTCACCTAAGGAGGTATACACTCCTTTGAATGGCTAATGAGATACGCAGTCCTGTAATTGGGGCTCACCACAAACTGCATGTAACAATGCTCAATTTAATAGTATTATTTTATTATATATATTTTGTGTGTATATATCAATTTTACTAGATATATAATTTTTATTATGAATATGAACTTGTTTAATTTATATATATTTTAAATTTTGTATTTTTTTTTAATATGGATTAAAAGTTTTACTAAATTTTAACTTAGCCCACCCTTAAAATTAAGTGCTGGCTCCACCCATGTATAGTGTAAAAAAAATTATCATTTTTTTAACTTAAAAAAAATATACTAATATATCTCAGTATATGCTTTATTTCATATAATAGCATGCACTTCATTTGGAGAGTGTATGATTTTGTAAAAAAAGAAAATCGATGTGCACTGCAATTAGGGCCACAATGGAGGCTCAAAGTATCATTTTCCATGAATTTTAGCCCCATCTTATAGGCTTCGTTAGAAGGCCCATAAGGTGGCATAAACTTAATATATAATATACTCTTTCGGTAATTGCTCTCATAATAAAGGATCAACGGCTTCATTGTATCTTGAAGGTTGTGCTTCATCATCCATCGTTTACTTGCGGTTTTTTTTACTGAAATAAGAGAAGTCTGTCTTAAAGCATTCAACTTAATTGATCTTGAAACTTTTGCATGGTTATGTCATCTTCCATTGTCCCAGATTTCCAACAAGAAGCAAAGTTGTCAATTGTCCAAAAACAAATCTATATCTGATTCAATTCCGTATCTGAAAATTTAAAAATTACCCAATATTTGAAAATCCATAGTTGTATCTAAAATAAAATATGCATATTCAATAAGGATATGATGGTATTCAATCTGAAATATTCGTATTCGAAATATTATTATAATAATATTATTATAATATTATTTATTATAATAATATTTCCTATATTATTATGATTAATATGAGTTTTTTTTATTATATTTTACTTTTAATCATGTGATGTTTATGTGTATAATTACATTTTGATGTTTTATATTAGGCAATTATTGAATTTTTTTACATATTTTATATATTAGATATATGATTTTTAATTTTTTATATCGGATATTCAGATATTGTTCATATTCATTTACATTTTTCTAATAATTATCCGAATCCAAATTTGAATTTTTAGATCTGAATACTTATTTTAAATATTCGTCAGATACCCCAATTTGAATATGGACTTATATCAAAGGAAAGGGAGCACGCTAAAGTGGTAGCTCTAGGATTGAGAATTGGTCCGATGTTGATAAGGCTCGTTAGTGCCTTAAGATCACATGCGATTATTACGATGAGTTCGTCACCATCAAAATTTATTGAATTGGACGGTTTTGAAATATTTTACGTTGATCTGCATAATTGCATTTTTTTTATGGGATAAAGACATTTACGTCTCTACAAATATAGGTAATCTCATATAAATCAATGTCAAAGTCGCTATACCTAAAAACTAAAAAAAACTCAATTATCATCACTGAGTGAAATTTTCATTAAAATTTAACAGAATATTCTCATAATAGTCAATTCCCTTGTACTTGTGCAGACATTACAGTTCCTATAAAACAATAACAAATTCAAATTAATCTACACAAAAGATAAAATTATATTTATAGAACTTTTATTATTCTTTATATTTTATCTCAACATTGTTGGGAGAGGTTAGAAAATTAGAGATAATTTAATCGTTATGGATTAGAATTAACTAAAGTATGTTGAATCATTGTTAAATTTTATTGGTGATAAGGATGTAATTAGTTTTTTGTGAGTTTTTAAGGACTTGTACGTCTATCACAACTTTGACAGGGATTTATATGGATTATCCATGTTTACTGGGGCGTATATGTCTTTAATCCTTTTTATATATACGCATGTGGGGATTATTTAGATGAGGGTTTCTATTACCACCCCGTCACATATTCACTCCACCCCTTTAAATATTCATAAAAACATATTTCATGTGATTTTGAAAAAGTGAGACCCACCCCTGTTTGTTCCACCCTTATAGCTCTTCCAAATAAAAACCCAACCCTAAAATTAAACCAAAAAAAATCCAAAATTTCATTCCTCAATTCAAACTCATTTTCCTCACAACAATAAATTCATTACAAACTCAAATATTAAAAAACAAACAACAACAAATCCAATACCACCCCCTCCTCCCCACCTTCCCCTAAAAAAAAAAAAAAAATCTTAATTAACCCCAAATCCACATCGATCCTCCACGAGACCCTACTCTGTCCCTCCCGAAGACCCCCTTCGACGCAATCGCGCAAGCCACTAGGTGATGAACTTCTTCGGTGGCCGGAACCCCAAACTCCTTGAGATCCTCAACGATGACTCTGATCTTGTCCCTCCCACAAAGTCAGGACCGGATCCAGTCAGGACTTGATCCGGTCAGTTCAGTCATTACCAAATTGGACAAAGTGAAAATCGAACTGCACCACTTATAAATTGAACTGCACAACCAATTGTTAGGTATATATTTCACTTTCCTATTGGATACTGATAATACTTAAGAATTCATATTTTTTTCAATAGTTGATTGGATCCAATAAAAGAGTGAAATATATATCCAACAATTGATTGTGCAGTTTGATTTTCACTTCGTCCAGTTCGGTACTGACAGAACTGATCGGATCTAGTCCCGACTAGATTCGGTCTCCACAAAGCCCTTTCGGTGTGACCAACCCGCAAAGCTCCGTGAGCCTTTTCGCCTTCGTCTTCAAGTGCAAAACCCCTCCCAAGTGGGTTGTGGTCTTTAACCAATATAAAGCTCATCCGAGCTAACAACAAATTGCTTTTCCAATGAGAAACAATCAACCCATTTGAACAAATTAAAAAAGATAATATTTTCACACTACTACAGAAAAAAGGTTAAAGATAAAAGTTAAATATTACGGTTTGCAAACCGTGATCTACTGAGTTGTGATCTTTTGTTGGTGACCATGATCTTTTTATTGATAATTTTATCACGGTGGACAAACGTGATTGCTTATTGATAAAGATCACGGTTTAATTGGTGACCGTGATATTTTGTGAGACAATAATTGATTAATTATCACAGTGTTTTCATTTTCATTTGTAATAGATTTTATTTTCACACCTTTTACAAATAAAAAAGCTTCGGTTGCTATCATCAATTCATCATCCCCTTATAACAGCTATTATTTGTTACTTTTTCACCATCATCTTCTTAAATTTCCTTCTTCTAACATCTATTGTTTGTTACTTTTTCACCATCATCTTCTTAAATTACAACCCACTCTTCCTCCACCACCTTCAATTCTTCTACCACTCCATCAGATCATCCCCTCCGCCTACCTCTCCATCGGAAGCCCAACCTATCTCGCCCCCTTTTCCTATAACAGCAACGCCGACCGCACCCCGGGGGTATCAATTTTTTTTTAATGTTTGAATCATCTTTCGTATGTTTTGATTATTTATATGGGTTTGTGCTTGAACACAGATTGAGTCTTTTCAAATTTTTTATATCTTTTAGTTGGGCTATGGGGTTTATGTTTTTAGATGTAATTTTTTTTACTTAAACACGTACCCCTGTATGGCATGGAACATAAGACAAGAATAATAAAGAACAGATGAGAATAGCTAAAAAAAGTTGTTTGTTTTGATAGAATAAACTCCGATAGTTATGTTTGGATAAGCTAGAATAAGGCTTGATAACTATTATAAGAAAATGGTAGAATTGCTTATCAAGGCTTATCTATGCCAATGGATAAAAATACCCTTCTCTGTCATTTTAAAAAATTTATCTCACCTAACAGACTCACACAGATTCCAAAAACTGTCACATCTATCAAATCAATCATATATCTCTCACACTATTCCCAGGGGGTATAATTGTCATTTAAAAAATCATAAACTCTTATTCATCCCTTATCAACCATTTATCATCACTTTATCCAAGGTGAACCAAACAACAAAAAAGTCATTTTTACGTTTCTCAATGAGAATAACAAAAAAAAACAACCAAACAAAAAGTTGTTTATTCAGCCTGGATTGTTATCTATCCCAGTATAGCTATCGAGAGCGAATAACCTAATGTTACACCCTATACAGGGTGGTATATAGAGTTTTTGTGCTCGATTGCTCGAACACAGATGGAGTGTTTTCAAATTTTTTATATCTTTTAATGTGATTTCTTTATTCTAGAGATACGTGTTATTCTAGGGTATACATTTATCCAAGCATAAGTGAATATAAATAAAGATAAAATAATTTTATGTTTGGTTGTGTTTTGAATTATTCTCGTTGGTAAATGTAAAAATAAATGTTTTATTGCTTGGGTAAAGTGTGAATAAAGCATGGATAATGATTTATAAAAGGTAAAAAAATAATGATAGTTGATTTGACAAGTGATTTATAAGAGGTGATAACAGTTGATTTGACAGTGGGCCCACATATTCTTTGGGTGGAATAACCTAGGATAAGGGCCCGTTTGGATAGAGGCATAAGCTATTCTGGGGTTTATACCTATTCCAGGAATTGTTGACTTTATCAATGGAATAAGAGATTTTGTGTTTGGTTGTGTTTTCAGTTATTCTTATTGGGAAACATAATAATAAATGTTAGAGTGTTTGGTTGATGAAGAATAAGATGTGAATAAGGTGTAAAAAATTGATTTGACATGTGGGCTCCATTGATGTATAAGAGGTGATGAGAGGTGAGTTGATGTGATGATATGTGATTTGATAGGTGGGTCCACTTATACCAGTGGAGGAATAACACAATTCCATGGGTGGATTTGGAATACAAATACCAGCTTATTCTCTCCTTATTCCGCATAGCTATACCCCCTTATTCCCTCTACCCAAACACCTTTTTTGCTTTATTCTCCTCTATTCCTCCCCTATTCCACCCTTATTCCTCTAGCCAAACAGCCCTTTAATTCTAAGGGTTGATTGGAATCCATATACCCTTTTATCAAGGTTTATTCTGGCATACTTTATCAGGAATTATCCGGGGTAAACAAACACTTGAAAATTCTTATTCGAGGTTATCAGGGCTTATCCGGGGTCTTATACTAGAAACAAACGGGGGCGGGTTTATGCTTTTTACTTGAACACAATTGAGTTTTTGACTTTATGTGGGGTTTAATGTTTTTGGATTCAAATTCTTAAACAATTTTTTTTCAATCTTTCATTGGATCTTAAGATACAAAAAAAACAAAGCGTGGAAGATATGGAGACCCAGAGTGATATCTTATAAATGTAGTTGTAAATGTATAAAAACCTATCAATCAATCATGTAGTTGTATAAATGAATCCTCTCTGATAAACATTTTTTTTCTACGTGTCCTCCACTCCAACAGAGATGAGTTCAAATTCAATTGTGTCAAAGCCAACAAAAATATATATATATGGACAGAAAGCATGGATGTATATTACATTGATAAATTAGTTGAGCAATGCTTAAAGGGACGTAGAATAGATGGGGGCTTCACTTCTACTGGTTGGGCAGAGGTGGCAACTGCATTCCTTACAAGGTTCCCACATCTGGGGCTAAATAAGGATAAACTTTGAGAGAGATTATGTGCTGTGAAAAAGAAATACTCGACAGTAATAAATATGATGGAACAAAGTGGATTTGGGTGGAACCCAATTACCAATATGATTGAAGTGGATATATCTGTATGGGAACCTTATCTTGAGGTACCAATTTGTAAACTATTTATGTTGTCCCTTTTATGATCAGAGAACGTAATTTTTATTTTATAAGCTAGCACACCCTGGTGCAGGGCCTTATATGTATTTTTAATTAACTAAATATGAGAAGCTGCAACAAATCTTTGGAGACACTGCTGCACATGGGGGAGGGTCTAGAACGATCAACCAACTTGATACCTGTACACCTGTTGAGGTCATCAACCTCAATGAGTCTCAATCTCCTATGCATTAGTTTGACTTTGGTGATGATGACATGGCAAAATCTTCACCCAAGCGTCCATAGACAAATGATTCAAGGAGAAGGAAGTTTGAAAGTGAGAAAAATAGTGGTCGCAATCCCAAGTCACGTAGATCCAAAACAGATGGGTTTTTGGACGTTGTGAACAATCTCGCTTATGTCATAAGCAAGCAGGATGAAAAAAAAATTAATATTTAAGCAGTGCATAGAGGCTTTGGATGATAATCTAACCCTCTCCAAAGATGAATATTTGGCTGCCAATGATATGTTGTTGACTCAAAGACAGCACGCAGCTTCATAAACTGCAAGAAGGAATACATGATCGATTGGATTAACAGGAAGATGATGGCATTGAATTGTGTTACGCCCCGAAGTGGCTATGTAATATATGTGTCACTTTTTAGCCTTTTGGTCACCTTTGGGACATTTCTGACAGTTTTCCAATTTTTCTTTTTTCGATCGGAACCGTTAAAATTTTGGACTTTTAGCTATCTGCATGAGCTCGAGAACTCCGATTGAAAATCTAACTGCACATTATGTGTCCTGGTGCCATTTTGAGCCACTCACGAAAATTTCATCGAATTCCGGTAACGTTTCAGGATTTGGCAGTTCTGAATCGTATCTGGGTTTTGACTGAGTGGGAATGTCAAAGGGGGGACTTGACCAAGTCAAAGAAGACTTGGACCAAGTCAAATTTGACCATTGACTTGGTCAAATACTTTTATTTTTTTGTGTGGTTGGGTTGACTCAAAGTCAAGCCCCACCAACCCTAATTGTTCTAAGTGTGTGTGAGTGTGTGTGTGTGTGTGGCCCTATTTGTGGGCGCCCCCTTCTCTTCCCCATCTCACTCTCCCTCTCACACACTCCATCTCTCCCTCTTCTTTCCTTTCTTCTTCCATTAGAGGTAGTAGAAGGAGAAGAAAAAGAAAACCCTAGAAGGGAAAAAGAAAGGTATGTGTGTGATCTACCTTTGTATGGTATTTGTTTTGATTTCCCTTTTCTCTACCTCCCTCTCATGGCTTCCCCCACCCCTGTTTTCAGCCATTTTTAGGGCTTGAGAGTGGCTGAGGTGGTGGTGGTCTTGGTGGTGGCGGTTGTGGTGGTTTGGTGTGCAAAGGGCACCCGAGCTTCCTCCCTTTTCCTTTCCCTCCTTGTTGGTAAGTCTTCCTCCTCCCTTAGCTTGTTTAGATGATTGATTAGGGTGTTTAAGTGGTTATGCATGCTTTGCATAGGTGGTAGGGGGTGGGGGTGGGCTGAGGAGGGGGTGGAAGGGGCTCGGGCGCGCGCGCGTCTGCGCGCGCAGTCGGGCGTTGGCGCGCGCAGACGGGCGCGCTTGCCGGCGTGCGCTCGGGGTGCTGCGCGGGGGTGCAGTGCGCGCGGGTACGCGCTGGGCTGGACGCGCGGTGCGCGAGGGCCCGCGCGAGCGTGCGCGCACGCGCGGCAGCGCGTTTGGGCGCGCGGGTAGGGGCGCGGCAGTGCGCCAGGGGTGCTGGGGCGCATGCGTGCATGCGCATTCGTGCGTGCGCGTGCGGGGGGCCATGCGTGTGGCTGCCCGAGGGCTCGGGTGGGTGTCGGGGCACTCGGACTCGCGTGCGTATGTGCGTGCTCGCATGCGTGCGAGTCCGAGTATTGGGTATTTCTGGTAAATTTCATGTGTGATTGTATAGTTTACTCACCATATTGAATGCCCATGTCTTGCAGATCTTGGCGAACGGTCACGCAGCGACTCGGGTTTCGGTGAGTGGGTCAATCCAACCCAGTAGGGAGGCGTGCATTGCCCTCCCCTGGGGCACCATAATTGTATATTAACTTGTGATAAATGAAAAACTATGCAATGCATGATTAATATGATGTAACCATGCCACATTAGACCTTGTATGCTAGGGATATGCACTCATATATCATGTATAGAGGCCCATACATGCCTAGACACCATGTCCTTTGATTGAAAGCCCCGATCTATGCATGTTTCCCATTTAGTTTAATTTAGTTTAATTTAATTAAATCAAAATGAGAGCATATTGTTATAAGCATGCCTTAGAGAATATTATAACCTTGTTGTTATAATATATGTTTCTCCGCATCTTAGTTATGCGCCCTGGAGGAATTCTTGAGAATTTGTGACATTAGTAGTGTTAGAAATCGTTGTCGACGGATCCAAGAGGATCGTATCCGTGTGGGTAGGCTGTTTTCTCCCTTTCGTTGGATCCGAGTAGGGACTCCCCGGCGTTGGAAAGCTGACCTAACAGAGGGCTCCCATCTGTAGGTACCTCCGATGCGTTGGACAGTGCTGATCGTGGGAGTATACCAGGTAGAGGCTACGGAGTGTGGGAGAGGCTACCGGGTGGACCAAGGGAGGAGAGCAGTCTAGTCTGAAAAGGCCCATGTCCCCCCACCCCCTTAAAGGGTGAGGGTGAGGGTGGGGTGGGTTGGCGATGTTACGACCCACTAGCTTGTGTAGTTACTCCCGTATAGGGACTATAATTATTTAAGGTTAATATGAGTTGTGATGCATAGATTGTTCCATTCACTGAGCGTGTGGCTCACCCCTCGCATATTCTTTTCCTCCAGTTGTATCTGAGTCGGATCTGAAGGAGGAGCTCCCCGAGGCATCACAGCAGTAGCGGAGCAGCGTCACGTTTTGGGTTCTACGAGTGAGAGGCCATCAGCATCCCCTTCTTGATTGTATGTATTGATTCCCGTGCTTGGGCACACACTTGTATTTGGATGTCATTGTTTATATTGGCTCTCACAGGACAGTTGATTATGTATTCGGGTCTGTAATATGTCTTTGAATTACAGACTCAGTCGTTTAAGCTTCCGCTATATGTATATATATTATGTCAGCTACATTATTGTCTGTGTTGTCATTTTTGATGTTGTTTAGAGTATTTTATTGATCTCCTGTATAGACTGCTGATATTATATATATTTGCCACGTATCGGGGATGGCCGCCCTGGGGCGTGACAGGCTGTCCCCGGTTCATAACAATAATATCAATATCAGAAATCAAATACAAGAGGTCAATAAAGACTCCAAATTGATACAACCATAATATATAAGGCAACAAAGCAATAGTGAAGCGATAGCTATCGAGAAATGCGGAAGCATAAACTATCAATAAGTCTGTAAACCAAATCATCATTACAGACTCGAATACACAATCATTGTCATGTGAGAGCTCAAGTCTTGTAAAAATAAATTACAACGACATGTGTGACAAGCACATTTACCGTTACATACATAATAATATGATTGCTGACAGCCTCATGCTCGTAGAACCAGAAGACTGGACGGTGCAACAATTACTAGAACCACGCCTCATTGGTTCTCCTCCGTCACGACCAACTCAGCCCCTGATGAAGGAGCAACACACGAGAGGTGAAGTACAAGCTCAGTGAATGGTAAAAACCATGCACCACATATATAACACATCATCAATACTATAACAGTTTCAACCAAGACATGGAATAACATCTAATGATAGAAACATCACGCAATGACGTGCCCTTTGGCCCTCACCCTTGCCCATAAGATGACAAGAGACTTTTAGGAGAAATTAATACGCTAATGCCCTACATCATCCAGTAGCCCTCTCCCAGGTAGCCCTCTTCTTGGTGGCCTTCCAACATTATGGCGGCACCACGTAGGATAGCTTCGACACTAGGCAGCTTCAACACACGATGATGTGTGAAAGAAATACTCCACACTCACAATATGACCCTTATGAATCCTCCACCATCGATTAGCCATTACCGATACACTATCGAATTCTCGTGAATTCCCATAAAGTTGTATTTTTCGAATGTGGAAGGATTAACTATATTTTCACAAACTGAATAATGTCCTACCGTGACCTCAAAGACGGGTCTTACACGCGCCTATTACTGATTGGAAATGTTTATTATTTAAGGATTTAGTTTTAACATTTCATAATATATCAAAGCTAAGCATGGAACCATACAAATTTAATGATAAATAACATACCACATATTTAACTAATCATGGAGCAAATTTGATACACGAACCACCTATGACATACTATATTCTATACTATGAAATACATAAGATACAATATCATGCTAGCAATAGTTGTATAAAAATATGGTTATTTATGTATGTATTATGGTGTACAAACAAATAATGGATACAATATAAGTTGTCTTCGTAAAATACGAATCATAGATATATATATATATATATAATACACATTATCTAGCATGGTAAGTTATAATCCTAATATACGCCCATTTATACGAATAATACATAACTACGGCGCTCTTTGAATACACGGAGCATGGCTATGTGTATTACGCACTTCCTAAGTGAGTGGATCGAACCACCCACCGTTACCCAGATCGTCGCGAGTTCCACCAACGAAAGCTGTAAAACACAACCAATGATGCTCAATTAAAATATGAAGTCTCTTAACACACATACAAGCCTACTTCATGAAGACACTAACTTTTGATAGTTCCCACATCATGCATAATAGCTCTTTGACATACAATCAAGCAAAACTGGTACATCTATTGCAACCTGCCCTAAACTTTGATCTCCATAGCACCAAATACACATCCAATAATTCTAAAATAAATCGTACACATTCTTTGACATGTTGAGATCATAATCTGTGAAGACATTATAATCTGATTTAGCCTCTACATGCCCAAAATAAAATATTTTCAAAACTGGTCATTTCCCATGCGAATCTGTACAGTCCATGCAAATCAAGTTCTAACTTACAACACATATAATATTATGATACCAAATTTCATATATAGAATCTAGAGACATTAATGATCATATCATATGTGGACACAATCCTAAGAGTATGCCTCTAAATACTAGTCTCACAAGGATTGTTACGGAACACAAATTTGCCTTACTACAGCACAAAACTCTCAACAATAAAAAAAAAGGAAACAAAAACACATACAACAGCACCTATGCATCCTTGCTGACCACCCAAAGCACTAGATAACAACACTCATACTTTATTGAAGCATAAACACAAACACCTACATGACATAAAGGGGAAACAAACATACCATGAGAAGAAAAGGGGAAAAGGATGAATACAAGGGATTCCACCACCATAAGCAGTCAAGCCATCACACATGCATAACCATAACCACTATTAGATCAGCACCCTCATATAAGCCAAAACAAACAATGAGGTCAAAAGAATACCATGGAAAAGAAGAGGGAGGTGGGGGGAAATACAAGGTTCACACACATACTCACCATCCTTTTCACTCTTCATTCATTTCCTTCTCTTCATCTTCACTTGCACCACCAAATATCACACACAAAGGGGGCTAACCTAGAGAGAATGAAAGGGGGAAAGAGAGATATTAAACTCAATTTAGGGTTTTGAGTGTAAGATGTGGGTAAAAGAGGTACAAATGGGCTTGATGTTATGAGGTAAGGAGGCGGTATACTTAGGCTTACACTCACCTCTAATTGAGACATTAAGAACCAAGCGTTAGAGAGAGGGAGATGCTTAGAGTCACCACCCACCCAATCAAAGAAGGGAAACTTGTACGCTAAGTATGGAAAATTCCCACCAATCAAAACCCAGTAACGGTTAAACACGGAACTGCATAATTTTAAAACGATGTCCAAACGCGATGAAATTTTACAGATAAGTCAAAGCAGATACTAGGATCACCGATATGTGGTTATATTTTTAATTGAGCGTCTAAACTCTAAAAATAAATAAAAATATAGTATTTAATCACTTGAAAGTGACACAACATAACAGATTGACTTGTCTCCCTTTTTTTCTTTAGAAGTGAAAACTTGTCTCCATTTTAGTTATCTTATTTTTTATATGGTTGTAATTTTAATTGGGAGAATTTTGTTATTAAGTGATTTTATTAATTATACATTATTACTTTGTTATCTGGTTGCAAGTGCTTTATTTTATCCTACATTTATGCTATCTTTGGTATGCTACCTTTAATTGGTTGTGTGGATGTCTCCACATATTGTCTTACTCATTTTTTAAGTTTTGTTATATAGTTAATTTAATAAAAAAAAATGGAAGAAATTGCAGGATATTTTACAATGTATGATGAAGAAAAAAACCTTATTATTGGTGTAGTGGTAATTATGATGGCATACTACTACAAAATGTATGCTGTGAATGAAAGGGTGCATGACAATATCCATTGTGAGGAGAACTTTGTCAGGGATTGTCTAGAAGGTCATCGAAGAAATAGTTTTGATCTATTACGCATGGAGCCAAAAGTGTACCAATTATTATGTAATAATTTACGGGAGAAGGATTTTCTACGTAATACTCAAAACATCAGTGTAGAAGAGCAAGTTGCAATCTTCCTTAATATGGTTGGACACAATGAACGTAATAGAGTTGCACAATACACATTTCAACACTCCAGTGAAACGATGTGTTATATATGTGTCACTTTTAGCCTGCTGGTAACCGTTAGAGCGTTCTGGCAGTTTTTCATTTTTTTTCAGTTTTCGATCGGAACCGCTAATTTTTGGACTGTTAGCTATCGTCCTGAGCTAGAGGACTCCGATTGGAAATCTAACTGCATATTTGGTGTCCTGGTGCCATTTTAGGCCTCTCACGAAAATTTCATCAAATTCCGGTAACGTTCCCGAAATTTCGCAGTTCCGGGGCGTATCTGGGTTTTTAAGTCGCACACTATATAAAGGTGGGATCTAATTTTCGGATTACTATTCATCATCCCTACCAACTTGATTTTCTCTCTCCCCTCTCTCCTTTTCTCACTTTTGAGCCCCCTAGAGCCCTCAAACCCAAAAACCTAAAACCTAGGAAGTGTAGATCGGGTCCCGATCTACACCCCGGTGGTTTCAAATCTCGATTCCGACGAGTTTGGCCCCTCCGTCCGCCCTCTCTTCTCCTCTGTTTTGGGCTGTCTTGGAGGTGGGAGTAGATCCGGGTAGTGGAAGCCTTTGGGGAAAGGTTTCGGCGCGCGGAGAGCGTCCGGACTTCCCTTCCTCCCCTTGGTAAGCCCTATTTTCCCTCTTTTCTTGCTTAGATGGATGTTAGGAGGTGGGTTTTGGGGTTGGGAGGAGGTCGGCGGCTGTGGGTGGCCGTCGGAGGGCTGTGGAGGTGGTCGGAGGTCGGTGGGTGGTGATAGGGGTGCTCGGGTATGGGTGGGGGATGGCCTCGGGCAGCAGGTAGCACCGGCAGCAGCACAGCAGCGCAGCAGGCTGGGTGCGTGCGCGCGTGCGCGCGGGCGTGCACGCGGGCATGCAGGGCGCGCGTGCTGATCGTGCTGGGCGTGCGAGTGCTGGGCGCGCGGGTGTGCTGGGCGTGCGGGCGTTGGGCGTGCTGCGCGCGGGTACACCCAGGAAGGCTGGTGCTGGGGGAGCTCGTCGAGCGGCTGGAGCTGGGCGGGCTGTGCGCGAGGTGCTGGGCGGCGGTGCTGGGGATGATGGCCGTGAGGGCAGTGTGTGCAGGGCGTGCAGGGTAGACTGGCAGGGTTAGCTTGGGTAGGATGGCTGGGCTGTGCGCGCGGGCAGACCGGGCGGGCAGTGCTGGGCGCGCAGGTGAGTAGGGCAGGAGGTGCTCGGGCATCAGGCGGGCAGCGCCGGGCGTGCAGGCGAACGGTGCTCGGGCCACTCGACGACGCGTGCAGGCAGGCAACGCGGGCAGCAGCGTGGGCATGCTGGCAGGCGCGTTGGGCGCGTGCTGCCGGGCTCGCTGGGTGCGTGTTGCGCGTGCGTGCGCGTGGGCGCTGGGTGAGGGTCCCGGGTGCTGGGCGCTGAGCGCTGGGGGCTGGTCGCAGATACCGGGTGTGCTGGGCGAGGGTGCTGAGCGCTGGGCGCAGGGGCGCTGGGCGCTGGGCACCGCAGTGGTGTATGCGCGCGGGGCGAGGTGGTGCACGCGGGGTGCACGCGGGGTGCTCGCGGGCCAGCGCGAGGCGTGCGGGGTGTGCGCGGGGGGCTGCGCTGGGGCGCAGGGGAGCGCGGTGCACCCGGGAGGTCCGGCGGTGCGCGGGGTGCGTTGGCTGAGGCGCGGCGGTGCACCCGGGCGGTCGGGCGGCCGTACGGGTGGTTGTCGGCCGTGCGGGTGGTTGCCGGGGGTGCTCGGGCTAGCGTGCGTGCGGGTCGTATGCACGTTTGCCCGAGTGTTAGGTGTTTAGTTGTGGGTTTTGTATGTTTGGGTATTTTAGAGTATTTATGTATTGTTCTCACCATATTGAATGTCTGTCTTGCAGATCTGGACGGACGGTCGCGCGATGACCCAGATACCGGTGAGTGGGACAATCCAACCCAGTAGAGAGGGGTCATACGCGTTTGGGCGTATATCGATCTCTCCTGGGGCACCATGGATGTATATTAACCTGCAGTAATATGTAATCCATGCTTGTATGATTTACATGTAGAATGCATGCTACCCTAGTCTTTGTATGTTAGGGACTTGCACCCTTAGGATATGTGTATGAGCCATGCACCATGTCCCCTGTTTTCATGCTAGGAAACCTCGGCCTATGCATGCGTCCTACTAGTTTATTTATTAAATTAAATGCTAGTGTATGTTAAATCGCATGCCGTAGATAATATTATAGGGAGGAGCCTTGCGAGGTCAACATTGAGACCCGTGTTAGGGTACTCCGTGTTCCTTGTTTGGTTGTCGGGATGTCCTGTATCGGGACCTCATGCTGCCCTCCCAAGGTTTCTAGTCCCAATAATATTATAGGTAATGTTGTATGATTAGTATGACTATTAGCATGTTAGTGAATATTATAGGGGAGGGGCCTTGCGAGGACAGCGGTGAGACCCGGGTTAGGGTACTCCGTGTTCCTTGTTTGGTTGTCGGGGTATCCTATATCGGGAACTCACGCCGCCCTCCCGAGTTCTTTCCCCCAATGATATTACAACCTTGCTCTTATTTTACTTAATTCCCCGCATCGTGGTTATGCGCCCTGGAGGAACTCTGAAGAGTTCATGACATTTGAGTAGTAGAGATGTGTTGTCGGCGGATCCGAGTGGATCATATGCGTATGGATAGGCTGTTCTGTTTCCCTTCGTTGGATCCGGTAGAGACTGCCCCAGCGTTAGAAAGGCCGTCCCTTCCAAGGGTTCCCATCAGTAGGCGCCTCCTGATTTGGTTTCGGACTGCGCTGAAGTTGTGGGTGAAAGCCAAGCGGCCTACGGAGTGGAGGAGAGACTATCGGTGGACCAAGGGTGACCAACAGCCTAGTCAGTCCCAAAATCCTATGTCACCCGTGGTAGGGTGAGGGTGAGGGTGTAGTGGGTTGGCGATGAGCGACCTACTGGATTTGTGGTTGGATGATTATCAGTCCCAATAGCCTATGTCACCCATTGATGGGTGAGGGTGAGGGTGAGGTGGTTCGGCGAGGTACGAACCACTGGATTATGTTGTTATGTCTTAGAGGCTGGATAAATAATGGAATTGTGGTAAATATTGTCTGTGATGCATGGGTTGTGCTGTTCACTGAGCGTGTGGCTCACCCCTCGCATATGTTTTTCCCAGTGGTCACTGAGCCTGAGCTAGAGCCGGAGCAGCAGTTGGAGCTTTCTGAGGGATTCCTTCAGTAGCGGAGCAGCGCCACGTTCCGCGAGTGCCAGAGGTTATCAGCATCCCTTCTTGACTGTATGTATTTGATTTCCGTGCTTGGCACGTGTTTGTATATGTTCAGTTGTATTTGTGTATATTGGCTCTCACAGGACAGATGATTGAGTATCGAGTCTGTAGAATGTTTATTTACAGATTCAGTCTTTTGCTTCCGCATTTGGTGTATATATCATGTCAGCCCTTTGTTGTCTGTGTGTCATTCTGGTTGTTTGTGTATGATATATTGTTGACCTCCTGTGTAGATTCTGATATTATATATACACTTGCCGCGTCCCGGGGTTGGCCGCCCTGGGGCGTGACAAAAAGTTGGTATCAGAGCCTGGTCCTGTCAGAGCCAATGGTCCTCTTTCCGTAGAGATGAGTCCTAAGATTGCTATATGTGTATTCTGATCCTAGTGTCTGGTTTTCTTAGGGTGCTGATATGCCTCCTCGCAGAGGACGGCGCGGACGAGGTCCCTCTCGGTCTTTGGAGGTTTCCGGACCTACCAGAGACGAGGATGCTACCGGAGAGCCCTTGACGCTGGAGCCTCCTGCTTGGGAGCGTGCTTTCGCTCGGTTGGCTGATTTGGTGGAGACACAGACGCGGATGTTGGCAGAACAACCCTCCTATTCATCATCTTCTCCAAATTTTCTCTCTCTCTCCCTCTCTTTAATCCCCCCATATGACCTAGTTCTAGTGGTGGAAATAAAAAACCCTAAGAAGAGAAAGGATAGGTAAGAACCCGATCTACCTTCCGGTGGTCTCGGATTTGAATTCCCACATGTGTGACCCCTTCTCATACCCTCTTTTCTCCTCTGTTTCAGCCCCTCTTTGGCTGAGTTGGAGATCTCGGTGGTGGTAGTCTTGGAGGTGGTGTTTCGGTGCGCGAAGAGCACCTGATCTCCTTCCCTTCCTTTCCTCTCCTTGGGTGAGCTTTCTTTCCTTCCATTTCTTGTTTATATGCATGTTAGGATGTGTTTTTGGGTATGCATGGCTGTTGATGGCTGTTGGTGGCTGTTGGTGGCCGTTGGGGAGGTGGTAGGGTTGTCTCGGGTAGGCTGGCAGCGCAGGCAGGCAGGCTGGCAGGCAGGGCAGAGCTGGCAGGGCACGCCCGCGTGCGCACGGGTGCTGAGCAGAGGGCGCAGTATGCGGGTGGTGTGCGGGTGCTGCGCGCTGGGCGCCGTGCGAGGGCGTGCGCGCGGAGCGCTGTGCAGAGGCGCAGTGCATGCTGTGCGCGCGCGGTGAGGCCAGCGGGTGGTGCGCGCGGGGTGCGCTCGGGGTGCTGCGCTGGGGCGCAGGGCGTGCGGGTGTGCGCGCGGGTTGCTGCGCTGGGGCGCAGTGAGCGCGCGGTGCACCGGGGGGGGGGGGATCGGCAGCGTGTCCGGTCATGCGGGCATGGGCTCGGTAGTGCGTCTGGGCGCTCGAGCTGGGGCGCGGCTTGTGCGCCTGGGGCGAGTGGCCGTGCGTAGGGCTGCCCGGGGGTTCGGGTGAGTCGAGGTGCTCGGACTCGCGTGCGTACAGGCCGTATGTACGCATGTCCAAGTGTTGGGTATTTTAGTGTATTTTTGTATATAATTGTGTATTTTACTCACCGAGTTGATTACCCTGTCTTGCAGATCTTGACGGACGGTCGCGCGACGACCCGGTTATTGGTGAGTGGGACAATCCAACCCAGTAGGGAGGCGCTATATGCACTTGGGCGTATACCGTCCTCCCCTGGGGCACCATAGTTTAATATTAACTTGTATAATATGTAATCTATGCAAGCATGATTAGTATGTAGTATGCATGCCACCCTAGACCTTGTATGTTAGGGACTTGCACCCTTAGGATATGTGTAAGAGCCATGCATCCTGTCACCATGTTTTCATGCTAGGAAAGCCTCGACCCATGCATGTTCCCATTTAGTTTAATTTATTTAAATCAAATGCGAGCATATGACTATTAGCATGCCTTAGGGAATATTATAAGGGGCCTTGCGAGGTCAACATTGAGACCCGGGCTAGGGTACTCCGTGTTCCTTGTTTGGTTGTTGGGATGTCCTATATCGGGACCTCATGGTGCCCTCCCAAGGTTTCTTTTCCCGATAATATTATAATATATGTTTCCCCGCATCTTAGTTATGCGCCCTGGAGGAATTCTGAAGAATTCATGACATTAGAGTTGATGAGAGGTGTTGCCGACGGATCCGAGTGGATCGTATGCGTATGGATAGGCTGTTTCTGTTCCCTTCGTTGGATCCGTATAGAGACTGCCCCAGCGTTAGAAAGGCCGTCCCGTCAGAGGGCTCCCATCAGTAGGCACCTCCTGATTTGGATTCGGACTGTGCTGAAGTGTGGGAGAAGGCCAAGCGGCCTACGGAGTGGAGGAGAGATTATCGGTGGACCAAGGGTGATTAACAGCCTAGTCAGTCCCAATATCCTATGTCACCTATTGAGGGGTGAGGGTGAGGGTGTGGTGGGTCGGCGATGTAGCGACCCACTGGATTGTGTAGTTCCTGCCACTTTGAGGCTTGAATAATAAATTGTGGTTAATATAAATTGTGATGCATGGGTTGTGCTATTCACTGAGCGTGTGGCTCACCCCTCACATAATTTTTCTCCAGTTATCACTGAGTCGGATCTGAAGGAGGAGCTCCCCGAGAGACTTCATCAGTAGCGGAGCAGCGCCACGTCCCGCGAGTGTTAAAGGCCATCATCATCCTTTCTTTTGATTGTATGTATATATTTCCGTGCTTGGGCACTGTTTGTATTATACTTGGACGTATTATGTATATTGGCTCTCATAGGACAGTTGATTATGTATCGAGTCTGTGATATGTTTTTGAATTACAGATTCAGTCTTTTAGCTTCCGCTATTTGTGTATATATCATGTCAGCCCTGCTTTTGTCTGTGTTGTCATTTTAGCTGTTGTTTAGAGTATGTTATTGACCTCCTGTTTAGACTGTTGATATCATATATACACTTGCCGCGTCCCGGGGACAGCCGCCCTGGGGCGTGACACATAGCGTATCCAAACAGAAATGAACTTTTCAACCGTAGATATTCACAACTGTGAAATCTGGTGAAGAAAACATCCGGGTTGCTCAAAGCTCAATTCCCTATCTTGCAATATCCTATACCATATCCATTTGATTCACAAGTTACAATTGTCTTCACCTGTTGTGTTTTACATAACTTTATTATTTCACATAACAGTGCAGCGAGACAATTCTTGGATGAGGTTGAGGAGGAAGTCGAGACTGACAATGCAATGGTTGATGTGCATGAAATCGAACATACAACTCAAATAAACCAGCGAGATGCTGCAACACAATTTTATGATCAGATAGCGTCTCAACTATGGACTAATTTTGAGGAACAGTGAATTTTAAGTTAAATTTGGCATGTAATAACTGGATTTATGTCTACTTTTATGTAATAGAATTTATATTTATGGTGTGTTATAGATGGATCGTTTAAGTTGGCATATGTGCAAACAATTTCATATAGGTGAGACAAACAACTGTAAATAAGAACACGTGTGTAAATGACAGCACATCATGAAAACAGACAAACATATGCAAACAGTGTACAAAAGTTTTCATGCACATGCAATGTAAAATTTGCATGTGCATGAAAACACGTACAAATAATCATTGCATCCAAACGTGCCCTTAGTTTTTTCGGATACAAATATAGATTCAGATTTAGATACAAATCTATACTATTTTTTTCATATACAAATACAAATACATATACAGATTTAAATACAGTCCTTATTCACACAAATATGCATGTATTATTCAGATACACTTTACATGTTTTTATATTCAAAATAAAAATCTATTTGCATGAATGTAACTGAGTTGAAAAATAAATGTAAAAAATTAAACATGCTAATAGTTTCAATATACATAATTATGCACATCGAAAACATCATAAACAGTTATACACAAAAAAAAAAACACAATATGCATGTATTATTCAGATGCACCTTACATGTTTCTATATTCAAAATAAAAAATTCTATTCGCATGAATGTAAATGAGTTGAAAAATGAGATTTATCGCAAAATTAACATCTATATAATAAAAAATCAGAAAGATTTAATCGGCCAAACCTGAATCGATTGCCATTGTGAATTGATCACCACAAACAATTCCCTCAATAAAAAAAAGTGAAATTCCTCACAAAAAATGGAATCAAATTTCCATTTTGTGTTTAATTACACACATGATCAATCGATGACTCGGAATCGATATGCAATTTCGTATAAGTGGATTGAATTGAATTGATTTTTTTTTTTAAAAAAGAAATAAAAATCAAATAGGATGATATCGTAACTGTCTCCAACAATTAAGGTATCAGTTATTGAATTAAACACAAATGTAGCACTTACCCGTTTGTTTTGGGAATAAGCCCCAGGATGACCCCGGATAACTTCGGATAAGGGATAAAGGGTGTTTGTTTACCCTGTATAACCCCTGATAATGTCAAATCACCTGTCAAATCAACTATCATTATTTTTTCACCTTTTATAAATCCTTATCCATACTTTATTCACATTTTATCCAAACAACAAAATATTTATTCTTACGTTTACCAATGAGAATAATTCAAAACACATCCAAACACAAAATCACTTTATCCTTATTTATACTTTCTTATCCTTGGATAAATGCATACTCAAGAATAAAGCCTATCCCGTTCTAAATGGGAGTAAGGTAAGAAGATAATTTCAACCAAGTCACCTCATGTGGTCTGTAATGGGATCTATAAGTTAGGCCCCAAAAATCAATATTTATAAAATAAATACTAGTTATCTTGCATGTACCAAAGCTAGTGGTATAATATTCCCAAAGCTAATTACATAAAATTAAATAATTATTAAATAAAATAAATGAAGAACAATGCCATATAAATAAACTAAAACAAATTTTCATTCCTTTTAGTTGTAGCTAGAAATTTATTCTTTATAACTTGAACTTCATGTTATATAGGTCTACAAGACTACAACATCAAACATTAAGAACCAAATAGAATTTAAAATTGATATAAACAACGAGGTGAATTTAACTATATAAATAAAATAAAAATTCAAACTTATTAGAATGACAAGCTTGATCGAATAAAAATATACTTGATTTTTTGCCATATGTATTTTGCCTATACGAGCAGAAACACTAAAAATACAAAATAAAGAATAGCTGAGGCATTGGCAAGGTAGAAGAAGTGAAAAACTTAATAATCATTAAACAAATCAAAAGAAAAAAAATATGCTTTATGAATACAATGTTACAAAGGATAAATACATTGATATGTAAATCTAATACATATAAAAACAACATATTATATCTAATTAAATGAGGTATATATAAATCATAAAATTTAACACTAAAGAAAAACAAAAAAAATCCACCAAAGGTTCGTTTCTGCCAATTTTGAAAACACAAACTATATCAATATAATTTCACATCGTGTCATCCTCATGAAAAAAAAAAAGATTTTAAAATCTACAATTTAACATCTAGAAACTATAATGTTAATATATAAGTTTAATTAATTGAACCTTCCAAATGATCCCAATCATTGAGAGAATCCTAGATTATATGCATGTGTTCTAATTAGTAGAAAAAAACTTTAACAAGGTGACCCTCTACTCAAATAATATATACATATAAAATCATGTCAAACCTATTGTCGGTGTTGGATTTTGACACAGTGTGGTCGTGAATCTAGGTTCCTTCAAGTTTGGTTCCGTTACGTGCACGGTGCTTCGAATCGCCACTTGATGGATCGTCCAAGGTTGCCCGACTGCTTCCAAGGACGTTGGTGTGATCGCCACTTGCTTTTCCTCAAAAGCAAGAAAAGAGGATGTTCTTTTATTACTCACCTTCAATGGGGGATGCGGGTTCTCCTTTCAAGGATCACAGCTGTCACGCCCCAGGGCGGCCGTCCCCGATACGTGGCAAATATATATAATATCAGCAGTCCATACAGGAGATCAATAAAAGACTCTAAACAACCTCGAAGATAATAACACAATTAACAATGTAGCTGACATAATATATATACATATAGCGGAAGCTTAAACGATTGAGTCTGTAATTCAAAGACATATTACAGACCAGAATACATAATCAACTGTCCTGTGAGAGCCAATATAAACAAAGACATCCATATACAAGTATTGTGCCCAAGCACGAATAACAATACATACTAGCAAAAGAAGGGGATGCTGATGGCCTCTCACTCGCAGAACCCAAAACGCGAACGCTGCTCCGCTACTGATGTGATGCCTCGGGGAGCTCCTCCTTCAGATCCGACTCAGTGACAACTGGAGGAAAAAGATATGCGAGGGGTGAGCCACACGCTTAGTGAATGGCACAATCTATGCAACACAACTCATATTAACCTTAAAAATCATTAAAGTCCCAAGATGGGAGTAACTGTACAAACTGGAGGGTCGTAGCGACGCCGACCCACCACACCCTCACCCTCACCCCTTAGGGGTGACATAGGACTTTTGGGAGAGATTAGACTGCTCTACACCCTTGGTCCACCGGTAGCCCTTTCCCCGGGTAGCCTCTACCTGGTATACTCCCATGGTCAGTACTTTCCCGAATGCATCGGTAGTACCTACAGATGGGAGCCCTCTGTCAGGACAGCTTTTCCCAACCCGGTTAGTTCCTACACGGATCCAACGAAGGGGAGAAAACAATCTACACTCACGGATACGATCCTCTTGGATCCGTCGACAACGATTACTAAACAGTGCTAAGGTAACGAATTCTCAAGAATTCCTCCAGGGCGCATAACTAAGATGCGGGAAAAAACATATATTATAATAACACGGTTATAATATTTTCTAAGGCATGCTTTTACTAACATATTCTCATTTTGGTTTAATTAAATTAAACTAGATGGGAACATGCATAGATCAAGGCTTTTCAAACATGGAACATGGTATCTAGGCATGTATGGGCTTCTATACATGATACATGGATGTATATCCCTAGCATACAATGTCTAACATGGCATGGTTACATCATAGTGAAACATGCATTATCATAAGTTTTTATTTACACAAGTTAATATGTAGTTATGGTGCCCCAGGGGAGGGCAATGCACGCCTACGTGCATCGAACGCCTCCCTACTGGGTTGGATTGACCCACTCACCGCAACCCGGGTCGTTGCGTGACCGTTCGCCAAGATCTGCAAGACAAGGGCATTCAATATGGTGAGTATAACTACACAAATATACATGGAATTTACTAGAAATACCAAAAACTCGGACAAGCACGCATACGGGCTCGCACGCATGCGAGCACGCACGTACGCACGCGAGTCCGAGTGCCCCGACACCTACCCGAACCCTCGGGCAGCCACACGCATGGCCCCCCGCACGTGTACGCACGCATACGCACGCACGCACGCACGCACCCCCCGCACCCCTTGATGTACTGCCGCGTGCCCATCCGCGTGCCCAGACGCGCTACAGCGCGCGCGCGCGCACGCTCGCGCTCGCCTGCACGCACTGCGCGTTTTTCCCGCGTAGCACCGCGCGCGCACGTTCGCGCGCCTACGTGTACGGGCGCGCGCCCGCCAGTGCGCCCGACTGCCCGCGCCATCGCTCCTCTGTTATATATGTGTCACTTTTAGCCTTCTGGTCACCTTTGGGACATTTCTGGCAGTTTTTCAACTTTTTCTTTTTTCGATTGGAACCGCTAAAATTTTGGACTTTTAGCTATCATCATGAGCTTGAGAACTCCGATTGAAAATCTAACTGCACATTATATGTCCTGGTGTCATTTCAAACCACTCACGAAAATTTCATCGAATTCCAGTAACGTTTCAGAATTTGGCAGTTCCGAATCGTATCCGGGTTTTGACCGAGTGGGAATGTCAAAGGGGGGACTTGACCAAGTCAAAGAAGACTTTGACCAAGTCAATTTTGACCATTGACTTGGTCAAATGGTTTTGTTTTTTTGTGTGGTTGGGTTGACTCAAGTCAATCCCCACCAACCAAATTTTTCTAAGTGTGTGTGTGTGTGTGTGTGGCCCTATTTGTGGGCGTCTACCCCTTCTTCCCCATCTCCATCTCTCTCACTCACTCCATCTCATCCCCTCTTCTTTATTTTCCCCCATTAGAGGTAGTAGAAGAAGAAGAAAAAGAAAACCCTAGAAGGGAAAAAGAAAGGTAAGGGTGTGATCTACCTTTCCATGGTTTTTGTTTTGTTTTCCCCTTTCTCCAACTCCCTCTCATGACTTCCCCTCCAACCCCTGTTTCAGCCATCTTTAGGCCTTGCTAGTGGCTGAGGTGGTGGTGGTCTTGGTGGTGGCGGTTGTGGTAGTTTGGTGCGCAAAGGGCACCCGAGCTTCCTCCCTTGTTCTTCCTCTCTTTGGGTAAGTCTTCCTCCTCCCCTAGGTTGGTTAGATGTTTGGTTAGGGGGTTTAAATGGTTATGCATGCTATGCATGGGTGTTAGGGGGTGTGGGTGGGCTGAGGAGGGGGTGGAAGGGGCTTGGGCACGCGCGCGTCTGGGCGCGCAGACAGGCGTTGGCGCCCACAGACGGGCGTGCGGGCGTACGCGCAGACGCGCGGGCGTGCGCGCGGGGTGCTGCGCGGGCGCGCGGGCAGGGGCACGGCAGTGCGCCAGGGGCGCATGCGCGCGTGCGCATTCGTGCGTGCGCGTGCGGGGGGCCATGCGTATGGCTGCCCGAGGGTTCGGGAGGGTGTCGGGGCACTCGGACTCGCGTGCGTACGCGCGTGCTCGCATGCGTGCGGGTTCGTATGCATGCTTGTCCGAGTATTGGGTATTTCTAGTAAATTTCTTATGTATTTGTGTAGTTTACTCACCATATTGAATGCCCATGTCTTGCAGATCTTGACGGACGGTCACGTAACGACCCGGGTTTCGGTGAGTGGGACAATCCAACCCAGTAGGGAGGCGTTCGATGCACGTAGGCGTGCATTGCCCTCCCCTGAGGCACCATAATTGTGTATTAACATGTAATAAATGTAAAGCTATGCATGCATGATTAATATGATGTAACCATGCCACCTTAGACTTTGTATGCTAGGGATATGCACCCTTATATCATGTATAGAGGCCTATGCATGCCTAGACACCATGTCCCTTGACTGGAAAGCCCCGAACTATGTATGTTCCCATCTAGTTTAATCTAATTAAATCAAAATGAGAGCATATTGTTATAAGCATGCCTTACAGAATATTATAACCTTGTTGTTATAATATATGTTTCCCCGCATCTTAGTTATGCGCCCTGGAGGAATTCTTGAGAATTCATGACATTATTAGTGTTACAAATCGCTGTAATATTATAATCTTGTTGTTATAATATATGTTTCCCGCATCTTAGTTATGCGCCCTGGAGGAATTCTTGAGAATTCATGACATTATTAGTGTTACAAATCGTTGTCGACGGATCCAAGAGGATCGTATCCGCGTGAGTAGGCTGTCTTCTCCTTTTGGTTGGATCCGATGTAGGGACTCCCCGGCGTTGGAAAGCTGACCTGACAGAGGGCTCCCGTCCGTAGGTACCTCCGATGCGTCGGACAATACTGATAGTGGGAGTATACCAGGTAGAGGCTACGGAGTGTGGGAGAGGCTACCGGGTGGACCAGGGGTGGAGAGCGGTCTAGTATGCCCCAAGAGGCCCATGTCACCCCCGTAAAGGGTGAGGGTGAGGGGGGAGGTGGGTTGGCGATGAAACGACCCACTAGAATGTGTAGTTGCTCCCGTTTTAGGGACTATAAATTATTTAAGGTTAATATGAATTGTGATGCATGGATTGTGCCATTCACTGAGCGTGTGGCTCACCCCTCGCATATTATTTTCCTCCAGTTATATCTGAGTCGGATCTGAAGGAGGAGCTCCCCGAGGCACCACAGCAGTAGCGGAGCAGCGTCACGTTTTGGGTTCTGCGAGTGAGAGGCCATCAGCATCCCCTTCTTGATTGTATGTATTGTTATCCGTGCTTGGGCACACACTTGTATTTGGATGTCATTGTGTATATTGGCTCTCACAGGACAGTTGATTATGTATTCGGGTCTGTAATATGTCTTTGAATTACAGACTCAGTCGTTTAAGCTTCCGCTATTTGTATATATTATGTCAGCTACATTATTGTCTGTGTTGTCATTTTCGATGTTGTTTAGAGTATTTTATTGATCTCCTGTATAGACTGCTGATATTATATATATTTGCCACGTATCGGGGACGGCCGCCCTGGGGCGTGACAAAAGTTGGTATCAGAGCCTGGTCCTGTCAGAGCCAATTGTTTTCTTAGAGATGAGTCCTAGGATTTCTATATGAGTATTCTGATCCTAGTGTCTGTTTTCTTAGGTTGCTGATATGCCTCCTCGCAGAGGAATGCGTGGACGTGGTCCCCTCGGCCCTTGGAGGTTCCCGGACCTACCAGAGGCGAGGAGTCTACTGGAGAGTCCTCGGCTATGGGGCCAGGACCGGCGCAGGAGCCTCCTGCATGGGAGCGTGCTTACGCTCGTATCGCAGATCTGGTGGAGACTCAGACTAGGGCACTGGAGGCCCAGACTAGGGCGTTAGCTGATCAGGCACGAGAGATCCAGGAGCTGCGGCGGCCCGCGAGGCAGTTCCACAGGTCCCCTTGGTGGCAGATCCACCGGTGGTGCCCGACGTACCCCCTGTCCCCGTGGTGATTCCGGTGGTGGGAGTTCAGGATCCCCTGGAGAGGGAGGTGGAGCTAGAGGCTGCAGCACGAGTGCATCAGAGCGGCCTCACTGCCTTTCTGAAGCTCCACCCTCCCGAGTTCCATGGCCAGACGGCGGACCCCCTTGCCCCTGAGCGTTGGTTGATGGAGGTAGACAAGATCTTCTCGACCATGCACTGCACCGACCGCCAGCGTGTCTCCCTGGCCACCTTCATGTTGAAGGGTAGCGCCGCCGACTGGTGGGCTACCCGATCGGTGGACATCCCCGAGGGAGTGGAGCGACTTCTATGGGCTGGGTTCCGGAGATACTTCCTGGAGGAGTACTTCCCGATTTCGACACGCCAGATCGTGATGCGAGAGTTCGAGCAGCTGACGCAGGGCTCCATGTCAGTCGCTGACTACTCCACACGCTTCACGAGGCTTTCCAGGTTCGCCCCCGCCTTGGTGATGGATGAGGAGACGCGATGCCGTCATTTCAAGATGGGTCTCATTAGCACCATCCGGGTGCATGTCACCTCACAGGCGTTCACGAGGTACTCAGACTTGGTGTCTCGTGCGAAGACAGTCGAGCGAGACCTTGGGGTCTCTTTGGGGGTTCCAACCCCTTCTGCAGACCAGAGGCCCCCCACGAGCCAGGACCAGGGACATCGCAAGAAGAAGCGGCCCCGCTTTGATCAGTCAGCGGCCGCCGCTACTCCAGTCGATGTGGTGCCAGCGCGAGGTCCAGCACCCATTGCGGCAGTACCAGTCCAGGCCAGGCAACCGGAGAGGCGGCGCTGTTACCATTGTCAGCGCGTCGGGCATATTTTATATAATTGCCCTGATGCTGGCCGACCCCGTGTGCTGCACCCGCTACAGCAGCAGCCGCACCAGCAGCAGCAGCCACAGCGTCAGCAGCAGCAGCCACAGGGTGGCCGAGTTGACCAGAGGAGGCAGCCAGTGCAGCCTGCGAGGCGTGCCCCTGCTCCTCAGCCGCAGTTTGTTCAGGGTCGAGTTGCAGCACTTTCAGCCGAGGAGGCGCAGGCTTCGGGTAGCGTGGTCCGAGGTATTGTTTTGATCTCCCAGCTCCCTGCATATGTGTTATTTGATTCCGGAGCCACGCACTCGTTCGTGTCTCCCGTTTTTGCGAGACGGATGGGCGTGGCGTCCGCCCCTCTTGATGTTATGCTGGAGATATCATTGCCCATCGGAGACCGTATTCTCCTCCGTTCTGTTTACCGAGGGTGTACCGTGGTGATTGCGGAGCATGAGTTTCCAGTAGAGTTGGTAGAGCTCGCCATGACGGACTTCGATGCCATCCTGGGAATGGATTGGCTCTCAGCTAGTCACGCCAGCATCGACTGTTTTGCGAAGTCGGTGTCTTTCCACCTTCCGGGTCGGAGATCTTTCCAGTTCGTGGGCGATCGTGACATAGCCCCTTTGGGGTTCGTGTCATCTATCCAGGCGTGGAGACTCCTTCAGGGAGGATGTGAGGGCTTTCTGGCGTATATTGCTGAGGAGGACGCACCACTGCGGGCAGATATCAGTCAGACTCCGATCGTGGCAGAATATCCAGAGGTTTTCCCCGATGATCTTCCGGGATTACAGCCGGATCGCGCGATCGAGTTTGAGATTAATCTAATTCCGGGGACCGAGCCGATTTCGAGAGCTCCGTACCGGATGGCCCCAGCAGAGCTGAAGGTGCTCAAGGAGCAGTTGGAGGAGTTGCTCGAGAAGGGCTTCGCACGTCCGAGTGTTTCTCCGTGGGGAGCCCCTGTTTTGTTCGTTCGGAAGAAGGACGGTTCGCTGCGTCTTTGTATTGATTACAGGCAGCTGAACAAGCGGACCGTGAAGAACAAGTACCCCTTGCCACGGATTGACGATCTGTTTGACCAGCTCCAGGGAGTGCGGGTGTCTTTTCTAAGATCGATCGCCGTTCGGGCTACTATCAGCTGAAGATCCGGGAGTCAGATATTCTGAAGACGGCCTTTCGTACCCGTTATGGGCACTACGAGTTCGAGTACTGCCGTTTGGGTTGACGAATGCGCCGGCAGCCTTCATGGATCTGATGAACCGGGTGTTTCGGCCCTTCCTCGACTCCTTCGTAGTAGTCTTCATCGATGATATTCTGGTGTACTCGAGGAGTCTTGAGGAGCACGCTGACCATCTCCGCACTGTCTTGGAGACTTTGGCCCGACATCAGTTGTTCGCCAAGTTCAGTAAGTGCGAGTTTTGGTTGGAGCGTATGGCCTTTCTAGGCCACGTGATTTCCGGCGAGGGCATATCTGTGGACCCGGACAAGACGCTCGCCGTGTCGAATTGGCGTCGACCGTCGAACCCCACAGAGATTCGGAGCTTCCTGGGTTTAGCGGGTTATTATCGGAGGTTTGTCGAGGGTTTCTCGAAGATAGCTGTTCCTCTGACCCGCCTCACTCGGAAGGATGTCCGGTTCGAGTGGTCCCCAGCTTGCGAGGAGAGCTTCCTGGAGTTGAAGCGAAGGCTCACCTCAGCGCCAGTTCTTACCATTCCGTCTGGGAGTGGTGGATTCGCAGTCTACTCCGATGCATCGCGGCTGGGTGTGGGTTGCGTCCTGATGCAGTACGGTAAGGTTGTGGCTTACGCGTCGCGTCAGTTGAAGCCCCATGAGCAGAATTACCCCACCCACGACTTAGAGTTAGCAGCGATCATCTTTGCGCTGAAGATGTGGAGGCACTACCTTATGGCGAGGAGTTCGAGCTCTTCACTGATCACAAGAGCTTGACTTACTTGCAGTCCCAGCCGGAGCTCAACATGCGTCAGAGACGTTGGGTCGAGTTCCTGAAGGACTATGATTGTGACATCGCTTACCATCCGGGTAAGGCGAATGTCGTGGCCGATGCTCTCAGCAGGCAGCCCTTGGGCATGGCCGCCCACTTGGCTGTACGTCGTTGGAGGCTTCTGGAGGAGGCCGCTTGCTGGATCAGCGTTCGAGAGACACCTGCGGGTGGCTTTTTGGCCAGGCTAGTGGTGCAGCCCGTTCTTCTCGACGAGATCCGCACGGCTCAGGGGCAGGATCCTCACTTTCTAGTCCTCTCTGAAGGCGTCGCCCGGGGCGAGCGTCCGGACTACCAGATTCGCGAGGACGGAATCCTGCGGTTCAGAGGTCGAGTATGCATTCCTGACGACGCAGAGCTGAAGCAGAAGATCTTGGACGAGGCCCATCGTTCGAGGTACACAGTGCATCCTGGTGGCACAAAGATGTACAGGGGGCCTTCGTCGTGGCTACTGGTGGCGCGGGATGAAGGCGGATATTGGCCGTTTCGTTGCCCGTTGCTTAGTATGCCAGCAGGTGAAGTCGGAACATCAGCGTCCTGCGGGGAAGCTGCAGTCCATTGAGATTCCTCAGTGGAAGTGGGAGCAGATCACCATGGACTTCGTTTCGGGCTTGCCGAGGTCACGTTCTGGTCGTGAAGCCATCTGGGTAATCGTCGACCGACTGACTAAGTCCGCTCATTTCCTCCCCATTCGACTCACCGATTCTCTGGACACCTTGGCGCAGTTGTTTGTCTCTGAGATTGTTCGTCTCCATGGCACTCCCGTCAGCATCATTTCTAATAGAGACGCGAGATTTACTTCGAGGTTCTGGCGTAGCCTTCAGCACGCCCTTGGTACGAACCTCCACTTCAGTACAGCGTTTCATCCGCAGACGGACGGCCAGTCGGAGAGGACAATTCAGACCCTGGAGGACATGTTGCGAGCTTGCGTTCTCGACTTTGGGGGTAGTTGGGAGAGGCATCTTCCGTTGGTGGAGTTTGCCTACAAAAACAGCTACCACTCGAGTATCTGGATGAATCCATATGAAGCGCTCTATGGCCGCAGCTGCAGGTCCCCCTTGTGTTGGGACGAGGTCGGAGAGCGCCAGTTGGAGGGACCAGAGATCATCCACCAGACCTCAGAGATGGTCAAGACGATTCGTGAGCGTATCCGAGTCGCTCAGAGCCGTCAGAAGAGCTACGCCGATCGTCGTCGCCGTGAGCTCGCCTTCGAGGTTGGTGACCATGTTTTCCTGAAGGTGTCCCTGATGAAGGGCATCTTCCGTTTCGGTGTGCGGGGCAAGCTGAGTCCGCGTTTCATTGGGCCGTTTCTCATCCTCGAGCGGGTTGGAGAGGTGGCCTATCGCATAGCCCTGCCCCCACAGTTGGCTCAGGCCCATGACGTCTTCCATGTCTTGCAGCTGAGGCGTTACGTCCACGATCCTGCTCACGTTATTCCGTTCGAGCCGCTCATCTTCGAGCCGGACTTGTCATTCGTGGAGCAGCCGATCGAGATCCTGGACCGACGCGAGAAGAGGCTCCGCACCAAGACCGTCCAGCTGGTTAAGGTGCGATGGCAGCACCGTTCTGGTGCCGAGGCCACTTGGGAGTGAGAGGACGCCATGCGTGGCGCATATCCGCATCTTTTCCCTTCCTAGATGTTTTTGTATTTATTTTGTGGACAAAATTTCCTAAGGGGGGAAGAATGTTATATATGTGTCACTTTTAGCCTTCTGGTCACCTTTGGGACATTTCTGGCAGTTTTTCAACTTTTTCTTTTTCGATCGGAACCGCTAAAATTTTGGACTTTTAGCTATCATCATGAGCTTGAGAACTCCGATTGAAAATCTAACTGCACATTATGTGTCCTGGTGCCATTTCAAACCACTCACAAAAATTTCATCGAATTCCGGTAACGTTTCAGAATTTGGCAGTTCCGAATCGTATCCGGGTTTTGACCGAGTGGGAATGTCAAAGGGGGGGACTTGACCAAGTCAAAGAAGACTTTGACCAAGTCAATTTTGACCATTGACTTGGTCAAATGGTTTTGTTTTTTTGTGTGGTTGGGTTGACTCAAGTCAATCCCCACAAACCAAATTGTTCCAAGTGTGTGAGTGTGAGTGTGTGTGCCCTATTTGTGGGCGTCTACCCCTTCTTCCCCATCTCCATCTCTCTCACTCACTCCATCTCATCCCCTCTTCTTTATTTTCCCCCATTAGAGGTAGTAGAAGAAGAAGAAAAAGAAAACCCTAGAAGGGAAAAAGAAAGGTAAGGGTGTGATCTACCTTTCCATGGTTTTTGTTTTGATTTCCCCTTTCTCTACCTCCCTCTCATGGCTTCCCCTCCCCCCTGTTTCAGCCATCTTTAGGCCTTGCTAGTGGCTGAGGTGGTGGTGGTCTTGGTGGTGGCGGTTGTGGTGGTTTGGTGCGCGAAGGGCACCCGAGCTTCCTCCCTTGTTCTTCCTCTCTTTGGGTAAGTCTTCCTCCTCCCCTAGCTTGGTTAGATGTTTGTTTAGGGGGTTTAAATGGTTATGCATGCTATGCATGGGTGTTAGGGGGTGTGGGTGGGCTGAGGAGGGGGTGGAAGGGGCTCGGGCGCGCGCAAACAGGCGCTGGCGCGCGCAAACGGGCGCTCGCGCATAAGCGCAGACGCGCGGACGTGCGGGCGGGGTGCTGCGCGGGCGCGTAGTGCGCGCGGGTATGCGTTGGGCTGGACGCGCGGTGCGCGCGTGAGAGTGCGCGGGCTTGCGGCAGCGCGTCTGGGTGCGCGGGCAGGGGCGCGGCAGTGCGCCAGGGGCGCAGGGGCGCGTTCGTGCGTGCGCGTGCGGGGGGCCATGCGTATGGCTGCCCGAGGGTTCGGGAGGGTGTCGGGGCAATCAGACTCGCGTGCGTACGCTCGTGCTCGCATGCGTGCGGATTCGTATGCATGCTTGTCCGAGTATTGGGTATTTCTAGTAAATTTCTTATGTATTTGTGTAGTTTACTCACCATATTGAATGCCCATGTCTTGCAGATCTTGACGGACGATCACGCAACGACCCGGGTTTCGGTGAGTGGGACAATCCAACCCAGTAGGGAGGCGTTCGATGCACGTAGGCGTGCATTGCCCTCCCCTGGGGCACCATAATTGTGTATTAACATGTAATAAATGTAAAACTATGCATGCATGATTAATATGATGTAACCATGCCACCTTAGACTTTGTATGCTAGGGATATGCACCCTTATATCATGTATAGAGGCCTATGCATGCCTAGACACCATGTCCCTTGATTGGAAAGCCCCGAACTATGTATGTTCCCATCTAGTTTAATCTAATTAAATCAAAATGAGAGCATATTGTTATAAGCATGCCTTAGAGAATATTATAACCTTGTTGTTATAATATATGTTTCCCCGCATCTTAGTTATGCGCCTTGGAGGAATTCTTGAGAATTCATGACATTATTAGTGTTACAAATCGTTGTCGACGGATCCAAGAGGATCGTATCCGCGTGAGTAGGCTGTCTTCTCCTTTTGGTTGGATCCGATGTAGGGACTCCCCGGCGTTGGAAAGCTGACCTGACAGAGGGCTCCCGTCCGTAGGTACCTCCGATGCGTCGGACAGTACTGATAGTGGGAGTATACCAGGTAGAGGCTACGGAGTGTGGGAGAGGCTACCGGGTGGACCAGGGGTGGAGAGCGGTCTAGTATGCCCCAAGAGGCCCATGTCACCCCCCGTAAAGGGTGAGGGTGAGGGGGGAGGTGGGTTGGCGATGAAACGACCCACTAGAATGTGCAGTTGCTCCCGTTTTAGGGACTATAAATTATTTAAGGTTAATATGAATTGTGATGCATAGATTGTGCCATTCACTGAGCGTGTGGCTCACCCCTCACATATTCTTTTCCTCCAGTTATATCTGAGTCGGATCTGAAGGAGGAGCTCCCCGAGGCACCACAGCAGTAGCGGAGCAGCGTCACGTTTTGGGTTCTGCGAGTGAGAGGCCATCAGCATCCCCTTCTTGATTGTATGTATTGTTATCCGTGCTTGGGCACACACTTGTATTTGGATGTCATTGTGTATATTGGCTCTCACAGGACAGTTGATTATGTATTCGGGTCTGTAATATGTCTTTGAATTACAGACTCAGTCGTTTAAGCTTCCGCTATTTGTATATATTATGTCAGCTACATTATTGTATGTGTTGTCATTTTCGATGTTGTTTAGAGTATTTTATTGATCTCCTGTATAGACTGCTGATATTATATATATTTGCCACGCATCGGGGACGGCCGCCCTGGGGCGTGACAACCCTCTGCGTGCACAAACACGCGCGGATGGCCCCTCGCGCCCGCCCAAACCCCTTCCACCCCCTCCTCAGCCCTCCCACACCCCCTACCACATATGCATGTCATGCATGAACACCTAAAAGCCCTAACAATCATTTAAAACAATGTTAAGGGAGGAGGAGAGCTTACCAAAGGAGGGGAAAGAAAAGGGGGGGTACTCGGGTGCCCTTGGCGCACCAAAACCACCGCAACCGCCACCACCAACACCTCCACCTCCTCAGCCACTCCTCAAGCCTTTATTGGCTGAAATCAGGGGTGGGGAAGAGGCATGAGAGGGAGTTAGAGAGAAGGGAATCAAAGCACAACAACAACACCCAAAGCTTGCACACACATACCTTCTCTTTTCCTTTTAAGTCTTTCTTCTTCTCCTTCTTGTTCTACTTCTATTTAGCACAAAAAAAGAAGAGGGAGTGAAGGAGAGAGTGAGAGGGAGAGGGGGATGAAGGGGACGCCCACATCAAGCACACACACACACACACTCACACACACACACTCACACACTTAGGCATTTATTTGTGAAAAAGGGGGTTGGTGGGGGATTGACTTGAGTCAACCCAACCAAACTAGAAAACAAAACCCATTGACCTAGTCAATGGTCTTCTTTGACTTGATTCAAGTCTACTTGACTTGGTCAAAGTCACCCTTTGACAATCCAAAATCGGTCAAAACCCGGATACGATTCGGAACTGCCAAATTTTCTAAAACGTTACCGGAATTCGATGAAATTTTTATGAGTGGCTCAAAATGGCACCAGGACTCATAATATGCAGTTAGATTTTCAATCGGAGTTCTCGAACTCACGCAGATAGCTAAAAGTCTAAAATTTTAGCGGCTCCGATCGAAAAACGAAAAATTGAAAAATGGCCAGAAATGACCCAAATGTGACCAAGAGGATAAAAAGTGACACATATATAACAACAGCCGGCCATGCCTTGAGGTGTTCAAGCTCAGATTGATCCTGCAAACCCAAAGAAAGAGAGAAAGATACTTTTTGGTGCAGGATTGGCAAATGGGATAAAAAAAGGTGTTCTTTCTGGTCAATAGAGTGGAGGTGAACTATAGGGCTTGATGAACTAGGAAGGGTTGTCAAGTTTAACGAACTAGAAGGGATAGTCGGTCTCGACGAACCACAGGGGAGTTGTCGGATCGACGAACTATGGGTGGATTGTCGAGTTCGACGAATTAAAGGGGGGTTGTCGGGTTCGACGAACTATGGGTGGATTGTCGAGTTCGACGAACTATGGGTGGATTGTCGAGTTCGACGAACTATTTGTGGATTGTTGAGTTAGACGAATTACGGGTGGGTTGTCGGGATTTACTAACCATGGGTGGATTGTCGAGTTTGACGAACCACGGGGGGTTGTCGAGCTCGACGAACCAGGGGGGATTGTCGAGGATTAACTCCAAGAAAAATTTAACAAAATTAGCTGGAGGTTTTATGTTAACAAGAAACTGAGAAAAACAAAAAAAACAGCATATAAACAGTATATAAAAGAGTAATAATAAACATATAAAGCAGTAAATGACAAATGAAGTAAACAAAATAAAACAAAAGGGGTTAGTAGTCCTTGGGAGGTACCCAAACTTGCAAAGGGGAGTGTTCAAATGGTCCCTAGACCAACTGACCAACGAAGTTAGGGTCGTCCACCAGCTGCGTATAGTTTCCAAGAGAACTGATAATAGTCCAATGATGTACTCCAACACTCTCAACTTTGATTAAACTTATATTTATTTAATTTAGTAAGCTTGTTACAACTTGTTTAAGGGTTTTATGAGGAGATGATATGTTATACAAGTTCTTTAAGTAAAAAAATAGAAAAGAAAAAAAGGAAAGGGAAGTGAGGGTAGGGAGGTGTGAGCTCTCTCTTTCTCTTTGGCAAGGGAGGGTGAGGGATAGATGATAGTGATGAGAAAGGGTGGTTAACTTTTGGTGGTAGTGGATTGGTTCGGATGGGTGGCTTTTGGAGAGAAAGGGGAGTGCTTAGGTGGTAGGTGAGGGTGGTGGGTGGTTGTTTGGAGTGGCTACTAGTGTAGGGGGTGGTGGTGCTCGGAAATGGAGGGTGGAGGGTGTTGAGGGGCTGTTGGTGATGAAGAAGGATGGATGGGTTCGGATGGGTGGTTTTGGGAGAGAAAGTGTAGGTTTTGGGTGGTGAATGAGGGTGGCGGACGAGTGTTGGAGTGGCTGCTGGTGTAGGGGGTGGTGGTGCTCGAACATGGAGGGTGGAGGGTAGTGAGGGGTTGCTGGTCTCGAATGGGGAGGCTAGGAGAGCTTTTGGATGGCTTTTTGGAGGGTAAAAGATGGGTCTCCTCCTCTTAAAAGACTCCTATTGCTTCCCTTTTATAGCCCAAATGAGCCACCACCTTCTTGACACCTGTTTGGGGAGGTAATGAGTGCCCCACGACGCTCCCACGTTCACCCGAAGTGGCTGACGTTGGTGGAGAGGCAAAAAACTCACGCCATGCCGTCCTTTTCGAGCTGAACTTATCCCAGTATTTTCGACGATCCGTCATCCCATTGTCTAGGTCGACAACCTAGAAAAGATTGTCGACTTCGACAATCACCAGAATGATCGTCCAGTTCGACAATCCTCCCAAAGATCGTCGAAGTCGACAATCCTCAGAAAGATTGTCCAGTTCGACAATCCTCCCAAAGATCGTCGAAGTCGACAATCCTCAGAAAGATCGTCCAGTTCGACAATCCTCCCAAAGATCGTCGAAGTCGACAATCTTCAGATAGATTGTCCAATATGAAGAGTGGGTGGTCGCTCGTCTTAGTCACGAGACAGATTTTCAGATGTCTTGTACAACAACCCAAGGCTTAACCGTTCTGGGTGATGGTACTGCTTCTCTTAAGCTTTTCTTTAAGAACTTGTTGTGCTCATGCTTTCTTTTCTTTCCTTTCTCTACTCAAGTGATTATTCTGGCTCGGAGAAGATCATCGGGGTTTAGACTTGCAAACTAAGATATCACAAATGATAAGTGTTTTACAGTTCTGACCGATCAAAATGGGGTATCTACAATTGCCCCTCCTCGGATGATGTTTCAAGTGAAGCTTGAAGCACCATTTGAGGATAAGAAGAGAGACCTCATTTTGATCGGTTTAACCATCAGGCATTGTTTTCTGGTAAATACAAGTCAGGATATAAACATGGAAGCAATTTTCTTATGATCCATCAATAAAATGATCCTTGAAGGGAGAAGGAAATATTTGATCTAAATGTCAATGAGTGATCCAACCCTCGGTTGGGGTTCCTAGCCTTCGTGTGCTGCAGCCCGGGGTTGGATTCCTTGTGCCTACCGTGCGTTGCAACTCAGCAAACAAGGGGATATCATGACAGAAATAAAAAGGGAATACTTTCGAATAATTGAAGAAGGATCATTTTATCGATAACTCAAAGAAAAATTGGACTATGGGGAATAAGTCCTAGCTTGCATGTACTGAGAGACAAAATGCCCGGGTTTAAGTGCCGTAGCCCTAATGAAAATCCTAGAAATGTACCGAAGTGCTACTGACGTACGCAATAAAATGCTTATAGATGCCCAAAATCCACTTTGAGATATATGCAATAGGATGCCCAAAAATGCTCAAAACACAAAGAGAGAGCAGAAACCAAGACATCGATTGATATATGTGATATAACACCCAAAAACGCCCAAAATGTATCCAAAATCCGCTCAAGATATATGCAATAAAATGCTCAAAGATGCCAAAATGCAAAGAAAGCATAGAAAACCAGGACATCGATTGATATATGCAATATAACACCCAAAAATGCCCAAAATATGAAAATGTGTCCAAAATCTGCTTGAGATATGTGCAAAAAATGTTCAAAGATGATCATAAAGAAGAACTATACAAAATCCAAACCATGTATATGCTTATTTAGATATTTATATGTACATATATGTGGGGGATTGGACATACCTGCGCGGGCTTTAAACGTGGCTTGACTACTGATCGCATCGTAAGTAGATTGCCCAACCTGACAGACCTTTTAAGGATTGTTCTAATTGACGTTCACTACCAGGATTCGTTCAAAAGCATGTGTCCAGTCTTGTTTAGTTTTGCTCACTTGTGTTCTCAATCCGCTCTCCTTTCTTCTGGACCAGAAACCGTTCGAATCGACATCCATCTTGGGGACCATCCAAGTTCTGTCTACTTGTTTAACGACCATTGATTCATCCGTTCCCTTCTTGCTTCTCCTAGGCTCTACAAAACAACTTAAGAGCCTAGACCAAATCATCATATCTGTTCCGTTTGGGCCCCTACTCATGTTTTTTTTATTTTTATTTCTCCTTGTTAATTTGTCAAGGGCCCAAATAATGACAAAATTGGGGGTTATGGGTTATGGAGAAACAAACCTGATGATGCATGGTGCTATCTTGACCTTGATGCCAGCAATGAGAGATTATTCACATGCTTACCTGGTGATCAACTGTTTGCCATATCAAGGATACCTTGCGTGGTTTTGTCGATGGGGATAGTTCCCAAGTCTGGAAGTTCTTGTATGCTTGATCATGTTACCAAAATGTACTGAGAACTCCATAAATGTGCCAGGATAACATTCAAAGACCGACTTTTAGATGAACAAGGTTTTAAGTAGACTCATTTGCAGTGTGTGGTAGCAGTTTAAGAAGTGGCTCACCTCTAGACTGAAAATTTCACTTGACCCAAAAGAACTGGTTTAATTCACATCTTGTCACAAAAAGGGGGGAAGTGAATGAATGGGGGTGAGAGTAATGTCCTCCTTGAACCAACTAAAAAATTGCCCCAGTCCTAGCACATGTCCTAAGTCACTCGGTCCCCCCAGCTTTCTTCTTTACTGCTTTTCTTCTTTCTTTTTTTTTTATAGGGTGGAGGACGCAGGCCCGCATTGGATACCCACTTTATCCTCTCTTTTTTTTTGTACTATTTTTTTATAATGGCCAACTTACCCTATTTTGGAGGGTGTTTCTGTTTTTACCTTCTCCTTGGAAGCATCGACAGTGCCAGAGCCAGCTCTTTTGGGACATGCGCCAAGACTAAGGTATTTTCATGGATCATAGGCAACACGAGTTAAAATACAAACAAAAGAATGACAATTACAAATTGCCCCAGTCTAATGTTGTGGGCGATCTTTTTATCCATCAGTGGACCAGGTCTTAAACTGTATAAGTGTGATGACAGCGGCAAGAGCGGTGAGTATGAGTCTATATAAAACACATGCTATCCTTAAGGCTATCAAATCATATCATCAGGCATAGATACTAGGATTCACAGTAAGTAATGGTAAAATTTCTCAAACATCAAGTATTAAGCATAGAATTTTTTCAAATACAGTGCATTCCATGTACCTGAGACCTCATCCCCTTCGGTGTTCACCAAGCGATAAGCATTCCCGGAATAGGCATGAGTGATTACGTAGGGTCCTTCCCAAATTGGTTGCAGTTTTCCTCTCAGGTGTGGTTGTCGAGAAGGCATGAGCTGCTTGAGCACCATTTCCCCAACTTGGAACTTTCTTTCAATTACCTTTTTCTGGAAGGCTCTAGACATTCTCCTTTGGTAAATTTGGGCGTGTTCGGCTGCTCGCAACCTTTTCTCATCTAATAGTTCAAGTTGTAGAAGGAGTGCTTCCCTCCTATCCTCGGGTTGTAAATCCTTGTCCAACTCCACTCTCAAAGACGGGATAAGCACTTCATAGGGAACCACCGCCTCCATCCCAAAAGTAAGGGAGTAAGGAGTCTGACCTGTGGGGGTCCTGATGGAGGTGCGATAAGCCCAAAGTGCATCAACTAGCTTGTCCGGCCAATCGGTAGCCTTATGCGTCTCCACGGTCTTTTTGATGATCTTCAGGAGAGTCTTGTTCGTAGCCTCCGCTTGTCCATTCCCTTGGGGATAATATGGGGTGGAGTGATGCAGCTCAATGTGGTGCTTGTTGCAGAGGTCTTGAAATTCCTGAGAAATGAACTGAGGACCATTGTCAGTAATGATTACCTTCGGAGCGCCGAATCGTGCGAGGATATGAGTACGAACGAAGCGAACAAGAGTAGAACTCTTGATCACTATGTACGACTCAGCCTCGGCCCATTTGGTGAAGTATTCTGTGGCAGTGAGGATGAAGGCTTTCTGACTGGTGTTTTCAACTGTATCCCTAAAGGGGCCGATGATGTCGAGAGCCCACATGGAGAAAGGCCAAGGAGAGGTCATGGAATGCAATGCGGAGGCGGGTGCATGGATCTTATTGGCATGGGTCTGGCACTGAACACACCGTTTGACGAATTTGTGGCAACCCCCCTCCATTGTGGGCCAATAGTAACCCATCCTTAGAACTTTCTTTGCGAGCATCTGTGAATTCACATGGCCTCCACAAACTCCGGAATGTGCCTCTTTCACAATAGTGAATGCCTCTTCATCTTCCAAGCATCTCAACAACTCTCCATTGAAGGACATGCGAAAGAGAATGCCTCCTCGAAGACAATATTTGGTCGCCATTCTTTTAACAGCTTTTCGATCATCACTGGTGGCGTACTCCGGAAAGGAGCCATCTTCAAGGTAGTTCTTGATGTCGAAGAACCAAGGATTTCCATCATCAGGTTCCTCCAAATCTATTGCGGAAATCCCAACAGACTTAAGGATCTCATCTTTCTTCTCTTGCTGCTCCATTAGGTCTTGAATCTTGCAGTCTCGAAGGTCAATGGCTGGAGTTTCTAGTCTTTGAATGATGACAGTCTCTGCCTTTTTGGATATTGGGAGGGTGAGTGAGGAGGCCAACAAAGCCAAGGCATCGGCAAGGATGTTGCCAGCCCGAGGTGTGAAAATGTGGATCACTTCTTGAAACTGGCGCAACAAGATAATAGTCAGTTCTCTGTAGGGCTTGAGTTTCGGGTCCCTCGTCTAGCACTTCTTCAAAGTTTGGCGAATCACTAAGAGTGAATCTCCAACAATCTTGAGATGACGAACTCCAAGAGCTAGGGCTGACTTTAAACCTGCAATCAATGCTTCATACTCCGCAATATTGTTAGTAGCATTAAAAGTAAGTTGAAAAGCATGCGGGATGATGACACCTTCAGGGGAGAGCAAGGCAATTCCAATTCCTCTTCCTTTCTGATTGACCGCTCCATCAAAATACAATGTCCATGTCTTGCGGTCATCTTCCTCAACTAACGCAAACAACTCTTCGTCAGGGAAATCCGTCCTGACAGGCTCATAATTCGGCAGTGGGAGGTGAGCAAGGTGGTCGGTGATGGCTTGTCCCTTGATGGACTTTAGAGTGACATACGTGATGTCAAACTCATTTAGTTGGACCTGCCATCGAGCTAGCCGATCAGTCACTGATGCCTTCTCAAACAGATACCTTACCGGATCCATCTTTGCTAGATACTTTACTTGGTGCGCAAAGAAATAGTGGCGTAATTTCTGAGAGGCCCACACCAGCGCTAAACATGTCCTTTCCATGAGTGGGTAGGCCTGCTCATATTCAATCAGAGTTTTGCTCAAATAATAGATAGCCTTTTCCTTCCTTCCTTCTTCATCGTGTTGTGCGAGCACCGCGCCAACAGCTTCTTCAGTGGCCGCCAGGTAGAGAAGTAGCGGACGTCCAGGGACAGGGGCTGAGAGAACAGGGGGCTGAGTAAGTATTTCTTAAGTTCATCAAATGCTTGTTGACACTTGTCATCCCAAATGAATTCAGTCCCTCCTTTCAACAGCTTGTAGAAGGGTTTACACCGTTCGGCATGCTGTGAAATGAATCGACGAATAAACTGCAGCCGACCGATGAGTCCCCTAAGCTCCTTCAAATTTTTTGGAGGGGGCATTTGAGCGATCGCTCTTGCTTTAGATGGATCGACTTCAATCCCCCTCTTACTTATCATGAATCCCAATAGCTTTCCAGATGACACTCCAAACCTACACTTCTTAGGGTTCATTTTCAAACTGAATTTTCTACACCTCTGTAGAACCCTTTCAAGTGCCTCTGCATGACCTTCTTGTGTCTTAGACTTGACCAAGATGTCATCCACGTAAACTTCCATTAATTTGTGCATCATGTCGTGGAAAATCGAGGTCATGGCGCGCTGGTACGTTGCCCCGGCATTTTTAAGGCCGAAGGGCATTACAACGTAGCAGTAGGTCCCCCAAGGAGTGATGAATGATGTCTTCTCCTGATCTTCTTCTGCTAGACGGATCTGATTATAACCCGAGAAACCATCCATAAAGGACAGCATCTCGTGTCCCGCAGTATTGTCAACAAGAATGTCAATGTGTGGAAGAGGGAAATCGTCTTTCGGGCAAACCCGATTGAGATCTGGAAGTCTATTCACACACGGACTTTGCCATCTTTCTTGCTTACCGGGACAATGTTGGCTATCCACTTTGGGTACAGCACCACCGTGATAAACTTTGCCTGGTGTAGCTTATCTACTTCCTCCTTCACCTTCATGGCCAACTTCGGATGGAGCCGCCTTAGCTTCTGCTTTATTGGTTTGGCGTCTGGTTCCAGAACTAGCCTATGCTCAACCAATGAAGGGTCAAGACCAGGCATGTCTTCGTAAGACCAGGCGAACACATCCGAATAGCTCCTCAACACCTTCTCCAAACTTTCTCGCTCGCTCGGATTTAGTTCCGCACTGATCAAGATGATCTTAGGATCAGTGGCGGTCCCGAGATCCAACTCCTCCATCCTTTCCTCCTCACTTGCCGTCTGCTCATCAAAGTGCTGAAGGCTTTCTGCGAACCCCTTTGAGATCTCCTCTTCTTGCTCTACTTCTTCATCATTGTCACAAATCTCAAATACCCCCAAGCCGTCATCGAAATCTCCAAGGTCCTCCAAATCAGGTTCTTCGATGACAGCTATTGACTCGGATCGTTCTATTCCATGGATTACGTGAATACGTTCCCCGATGTCATCGATAATCCGAGTAGGGATTTGAAATCGTGAAGCCTTGCCAGGTCCTTGAGACACATGGGGCATTGACGCCTTAGGAGGGTCGACCAAACTCCGCAGTTTGTCCAGAAGATCAGAATTAAAAAGCGAGGGGTGCCAAACCACCAAAGCGTCATCCTTTATCTCAAACAGGGAACCTAATGTCTTAGGTTGTTCTACATTGTCCATTTTTAGATCCCACCCCTCCCTTAAAATTGAATTTTTTTTTAGCAAGCAAAGCAAGAAATAAAGCAAAGAAATTTCATGTACAAACAGAAATTAATTTCCCCCCTTTTTTTTTAGCAAAGCAAGAAATAATTCAAGGAAATTTCATGTACAAGCAAAAATTAACCTTTTTTTTTTTAATATGCAAGATCAGAGTGCGCAGGATCTATATACAATGAAAGACAGGAAAGAAATGAACCTTAGATATGGGAAGAGAGTACTTACCTGAATGGCGCCCTCAAGAATAGAGAAAATAGGATCATCCTTTCGCAAGGTTGAGGGCTGAGTTCAATCCAATCACCCTAGAGAGTCTTGCTCCCCAATGCCGAACTGCATGAATGGGGCATCTCATCAGCAGAGTCCGGGTCTTCAACATAGTATTCTGGCAATTTATGAGAATCGCTGGGCAATTGTTCATGTGATTCAGAAAATAACTGGTCAAGAGTCTCAATCAGAGAATCAATGTCTTCCTCTGGTGGAACTGAAGAGGAGGATCCTGATTGGCTCTCAATGGGAGTCAGTTGACTGGGTGCGAGCTGTTCTGATCTAGTGCTACGGACAAAATGTTCTTCCAAGCTCCAATCCGTAATGCCATAGAATGGTCTCCAATCATAGACATCATAAACTGTGAGTGATCCGATGCCCATGTAGTCCGGCCATATGAAGTTGTGAATGATGTCTGTGGTGCCTTGATTGTACCGCCCCAGACCTTGGCCTCGATGATAACCCATTTGTTCCATGAGCCGCCATCCTGGATTACTGTCAGTTGATGCGCGTGCTTTACCTTTGCCCAAAGTGCTTACTTGTAGTGCCCCATTACACGCCCAATCGGGTGGAAACTCTGATATGTGCACGACTGGCTGCTTGCCTTCTCTCCTGGAAGGGATTTTCACTATTGTGATAGCCTCCGCTTCTTCTGCTTCATATCGGATGCCTCTGACTGCGTCCCCACCTATTTGATGATCTGTTCTCCAACAGGAAATTTGAGGCATTGGTGGAGCGGGGAGGAAACACCTCGGATTGTCGCCAACCATTTTCTTCCCAAGATCATGTTGTAATCAGAGTCCATCTCCAGAACATAGGCTTCAAACGTGGTCTTGAGGGGACCGATCTCCAAGCTAAATGAACGGAAGCCCACCACTTGTCGAGCACTCCTGTCATAGGCAAAAATTCGCGTATCGGACTCCGCCAGTGAAGTGATATCACCATTGACGTGCTGGAACGTCTGGAGGGACATGAGGTTGACACCCGCACCCGTACAAGGATTCGATTAACCAACGTTTTCTCCACCAAGGCGGTGACGCAAAGTGCCGAAATGTTGGTGAGGGGATCATCGATGACTTCCTTGGGCCAGAATGAGATCACAGGGCCCAATCCTTCAGAAACTAGTGCAGCTGGCACATTAAAGGCAGAAATGTGGCGGTCCACCTTGACCTTTTCCAGGAAAGCCCTTATCGCCTCCTGATGGTGTTCTGAAGTCTCGATTAGCTCCAATATCGAGATCTTGGCTGGGAATTTGCGTAATTGTTCAAGCAAGTCCACCTTATCACCAGCTCTCCCTTCTTCCACTTCTGCTTCTGAATTGGTCTGTCAGAGAACTTGAGAGGGCATATTGTTGAAGATGCGTCCTGTCCTGGTGGTGTGGAGAACTGCAGTATTGGGACAATGATGCCAGGAGGACAAAAGTGGCAGGATGGGGCTGAGGCTGATGGCTCGGATGGGACTCCAGATTGGTGGCGGGTTCGTGGAGGGAACCGGACTTCTAGGAGCTGGACGGATGATGCCACCTGGTATGATCTGGGGTGGAGGATCGTCCTAAAGCTGATATGCACAGTTCTTTGGCCCAGTATTTAGCTCGCACATTTGACAATTGAAGAACCTTGACCAGTCATGGCGGCGTGCCTCCCCCCATACCGAGATGATTTCCCCATTGCTTGGAAAACGCAAGCATTGATGACGCGTAGAAGAGACACCTTCGACATTGTCAAGCCAAGGCCTCCCAAGGATCATGGAATGAAGCGACTTGATCTTCATAACCTCACAGTCTATAGAGGTACATACTGGCCCCACCTTTAGAACACAAGAGATCCTCCCGCATGAAGATTGGATTGAGCTGTCATATGCGTGGAGAAGGGTTTCTGATGGTTGGAGCTTGGGGAGCCCACGCCGAAGCTTGCGGTAGGTGGAATGGGTCATGATGTCTACTCCAGCGCCTGTGTCCACGAGGACATTTTGGAGAATTTTACCAGCAATGGCTACTTTGATCACAAGGGGGCATGTGCGTATGCCAGGCTTGGCAACCTCATGATGGGCAAATGTGATGGAAGGGGAACATGTCAAGCAAGTGATCGTGTCATGCTCCTCTGATGAGTCTTCTGTTGATGTTGGGGAGTCAGATGGCTCAAAATCCAAGGAGTCTTCTTCAAGCTCCTCTCGTATTTCTTCTTCTTCTTTCATCACCCTTTCTATCCCTCCTTCTGAGCCAACGGTTAATGCATTAATAGTCCAATTTGGTTCATTCGGTCCCCCCCAGAGGATGTTTTCCCCCCATACGGAGACAATCTTTCCCCATAGTGGAAACCGAAGGCATTGATGACGAGTGGATGGAACTGCTCTGGCATTATTGAGCCACGCCCCCCTCGAGCTTCACGACATGAAAATATACCTCAGTGTGCAACGGGCCTACCATCAAAGGAATCATAACTGTTCCGACCACCGGTCGTCTGGTGCCATCGTATGCTTCTATGAACTCATTAGAGGGCTCAAGTTCGGGACGGTCCTCCACATCTTCAAATGAGCAATAAACTCCATATGCCATGATGTTCCCTCCTGCCCCGGTGTCAATATATGTATGTCTGAAGGGGATCCCTGCTATCTCCACCATGATACGGAGAGGGCGATTACGCATTGCTGGTGGGGCGAGCTCACTCTCGAGGAACACAATAGGTGGTGGTCCCACCGGGCCATCAACAGTTCCGGTTGATGCTTCTGGTTCTTGAATTGTGCTTGCCAATGTGGACTGATCAGATGGTTCTTGCTCAAGGGCCTCTTCACCAAATGCCAGTTCTTCCAGCTCTTCCATGAGCTCATCTTCAGGCACTTCCTCCTCAGGGTCTTCTTCTGGCTCCTCCTCCTCAGAGTCTTCTTCTGGCTCCTCCTCTTCAAGGTCTTCTTCTGGCTCCTCCTCCTCAGGGTCCTCTTTTGGCTCTTCTTCCTCAGGGTTCTCTTCTGGTTCCTCCTCCTCAGGGTCCTCTTCTGGTTCCTCCTCCTCAGGGTCCTCTTCTGGTTCCTCCTCCTCAGGGTCCTCTTCTTATTCCTCCTCCTCACGGTCCTCTTCTGGTTCTTCCTCTTGAGGGTCCTCTTCTGGTTCTTCTTCCTCAGGGTCCTCTTTTGGTTCCTCCTCCTCAAGGTCCTCTTCTGGTTCTTCTTCCTCAGGGTCCTCTTCTGGTTCCTCCTCCTCAGGGTCTTTTCCTGGCTCTTCTTCTGGCTCGTCTTCTTCCATGGGTTCCTCTTCAGTTTTGGATTTACCACTATCAGGTGTTGCCGGTGGGGTGACAAGGTTGGCCCAAAGGTGTGAAGAGGAGTTGGATTGGTTGGGGGATGGAGGGTCGGTCCCAATGAAGTTGACAACTGGACCAGATGAAGTAGATGGCTGAGTATGGGAAGGAAGTTGGTCAATATGAATGCCAAGAGGTGCGGATGAAGTGGATGATTGAACAGGGTGGGCCGAGCGGGATGTGGTGATGATATTTCGCAATAGTGCCCAATCAATGCGATCTTGTTCATAAAGATCATAAACAAAATCTCAAAATGTGTAGCAACCACGGATGTCATGACCATGCATCCGGTGGTATGGGCAGTAGCGTGAACTATCGACACCAGGGGGTGAGGGACTCTCGGGGGACAAGGTGATGCTGTTGGATTCCATCAGTGCCATAAAAATGTCGGGCAAGGACTCTGGCAGTGGCGGGTAAGTATCACGTTTGCCCATCCTTCGAGCTTGGTAAGATGTGGGTGGAGGAACAGCTGTGTATTGTCTTTCAGGTATTGGTCGGGGAGTTATTTAATTGGGTTGCAAGGCTCGAACGGGTTGGGCTTGGGGAGCTGAGTGGTGATACTGGAATGGCTGGCGGAGAGGTGGGTGGTGGATTGGGAATAAGGAAATTGGTGTGGGGCTTGTCGGATGGTGCATCGGCGTCTGTTGAGGAGCAATCCCTTGATAACGGGTTACTGGTCAAGGCGGAGTATACCTAGATCATCCAGGTGCATACGGCCTTGTTACCGATCCTCGACCAGAAGCTGGTGATCCATTTGGGTAGAACGCTGAGATTTGTGCGGTGACCCCTTCTATCGTGGAGGATGGAACATGGTTTTTCTTGAAGGGAGGGCGCTGGTTGCCAGTTGGTGAAGCAGTGGTAGTGCCGGCACAATGCTGAATGCGGTTGTGGTGATCAATTAGCATTTCGTAAGTAGAGCAATCACCATAGGCGAGATTCATTCGCAACTCTGGAGTGAGATTTTGCAGCATCATGTCTATTTCCTGACTTTCTATCAATTGCAATCCCGTCTTGTGCACCAACATGCGCCAACGTGCCACAAAAGATTCAAACTCTTCACGCGGCCTCATCTTCTCTGCTGTAAGGTCTGATAGGGATGGAATGCGCATTCTCTGATACCCATAACGCCGGAGAAACCTCTCGCTCACAACAGAAAAATCATGGAGGCATTCGACCGGGAGGGTCTCATACCATTGAACTGCCTCTCCTTCAAGAGACTTCTGGAAAAGGAATACCAGAAGTGACTCATCTCCCAGGAATGAACGTGAGTCCATATAAAAAGCAGTCAAATGAGCATCTGGATCTCCTCGACCATTATATCTGTGGTACTTGGGGATTTTAAGGTCGGGTTGGAGAGCAATGGGGGGAATTTGGCGTAAATTGGACTGGTGGGAGGTTTGGAGCAAGGTCGGGTTGAGTTCTGACACTATCCTTTGGATAGTGTCATCCAAGGTTTCAATAGGTTGGGGGTGGGGTTGGACTCTTGGCTGTGGTGGAGGAGGAGGGGGTTGAAGAGTAGTGGGATTTGGATTCCGGGAGGTTGAGTGCAATCGGTTGAGGTGGTCGAAGGCATTCATCATTTCATTAATTGAGTGATATCCCATGGCCTCCATTCTTTCCTCAAGTCTCCTCCATGCTGGTCTTTCTGAGGTCTCAGTGGTTTCCTGGTTGCGCGTGGCTTGCCCACGGGGCATACCGGCATCGGGAAACACTTGGTTCTCATAAAAATCATATCCCATGTCTACCCTTGAACCTTCAGGTCTAGGGAAGGGATCCATGTGTGTGTTTCGGGGTGAGTAGCAAGTGATACAGAAATGGAAAGCACACAATTCAACAACTTAACAGATCAAGCAAGCAATTCCACAATCTAACAGAGCATGAAACTTCAGAAATCAGATAATAATGGGATGTTGATGACTCCTGGACAGAACATCTGACTGGGTGAGCAAGGGCTGGACGTTGAAGATTCTGCTTGAATTTTGAAATACAGAGAGAGCAAGCTCTTTTTTTTTTTAATTACTAAAGGAAATCTTGGAAAAAGAGTTAGTGAAGGAAAAAGAAATTTGGTACTAGAGATCTTTGAAAAGAAAGTTTTTTTTTTTTTTGGAAAAGCAAGTATGGAAATTTTTTTTTTAATCAGAAGAAAAGGAAAGGAAACTCTTGAGGAAAACAAAAAATAGGAACTGAAGTTCAAAATAGTGCAAATAAAAAGAGGGATTTTTTTTTTGCAAAAATAGGAAAGCAGAAAGACAATAATTTTTTTTTTGGAACAGGAAGGCAAGAAATTTTGATTGAAGAAAAAAGGGCGATAAATGAGTAGCTAGAATCAGACGAAAGCAAGAAAGAAACAGAAACTTCGACGATCACCTAGGGGGTTTGTCCAGGAGTTAACACAGTACATATATTCAGTAGCATACAACAACCACCACCATGCATTCATGAAACAGAAAAGACTCAGTCTTATCGATGTCCACGTAGAGTGTCCGTCTAGTGAAAGTCACTGGAATCCCTTTCAAACTAGCGCTACTCTTTGCCTAGGGGTTTAGAAGACCAACCTGATTGAGCTTTTCATGAAGGGGGTCCCACCGTGATCGCCAAACTTTCGGTGCTGGATTTTGACACGGTGTGGTCATTGTGTTGTCATGAAGCCGGGTTCCTTCAAGTTTGGTTCCGTCACGCACACGGCGCTCCGAATCGCCACTTGATGGATCGTCGAAGGTTGCCCGACCGCTTCCAAGGACGTTGGTGTGATCGCCACTTGCTTTTCCTCAAAAGCAAGAAAAGAGGATGTTCTTCTGTTACTCGCCTGTACCGGGAAATTGTGGATTCTCTTCACTTTGACGCAGCCGGCCACGCAACGTGGTGAAGCTCAGGTACCTCGCACAAAATGATTAAGATCCGGTTAGAACAAAGGTGTAGTAAATTATTCTAAAATAAAAAATAAAATAAACTAAAATGTGAATCTTAGAATGCACCGCATTGGTTGGTTTGGGGAGGGGACTAGCAATGTTTTACTGACCCCTCCCCAAAAGATTTACCCCTTTAAAATGCAATAAAAATGGGTTGGGATTGATGCACTAACTAGATAATGTAAATGAAATTACCTAGTAAATAATAAAATAAATATAAACAAATAACAAAGAGAAAGCCCTGTTTTGAGACTGGCCAAAACAGCTCAACCCCCTTTTCCTCTTCTTCTTCTTCTTCTCTGTGTTATGTGCTCAACTCACTCTCAGGCCTCTCTCTCTCTCTCTCTCTCTCTCTCTCTCACTCAGCTTATCTCTCTCGCACTCACTCTCTCTCTCTCCCTCACTCAAAACCAAAAAAAAAAAAAACTTCACTGACTTCTTCAATTAAAACAGCCAAAATAACCAAAGAAGCTCTCCTCCTCTCCTTTTTCTCCCCTCCCCTCTAAAACAGCCGACCTCCCCCTCCTTTTATAGCCTCTTGAAAACAAACAAATGCCCATTGTTTTCCACCCTTTCTCCCTCTAATGAAAACCATATAAATGCCCATCCCTTCTCCTTTTTGTCCCTTGTACTTCCAATTGAGCACAACCACTCCTTCCTTTCCTTAGTCCCTAAGAAAACATTTTAAATAGCATCCCATCCCCTCTCAAATCAAACATTTGTTTGATTTTTCACCTTATGCATGACCATTTTTGTGTACTCGTGGAAGTGATGCATGGGGAGAGACATGAGGACTGATGGATATAGGTATTACTAAGAGTTTGAGTGTTGCATGCATGGTGATCGTGCATGTATGTATTATGATCTGATGTCGCTAGGTTGTAATTAAAATTTGGGTGGGTGGTGTGCCTGGTTGGTGATCTGGTGAGTGTGCATGAGAGGTTGGACATGGGAAGTGTAAGAGTGATGTGTGGGATAGAGTGAATAAGACCGTTGATGTATGTAAATGCATGATATATTTGGATGTAATATGTAGTGTTTAATTGTTCTAAAAAAATGTATTTGGGACAAGTATTGAACTGGTTTGGATATCGCTTGGAATATGTAAATTGGATCCTGAACATGTCAAAATGGGGTATCTACACCTATTACCTACCTAATTAGAATTCAAAAAAGGCAAAAATTATGAATTCAAAAGAAATTGATTGAGCATATTTCTTTTGTTTACCAAAAAAAATTACTAATCCACAAAAATAATTAATTACATGATGAAAACGTAGAAAAACTAATTCTAGGTTCTTTTTTTTTTCCTTTTTACCTTGATTTCATGTTGGAGAGAACTCTCTTCTCTATGAATGAATCAATAAAAATATTAATTGAGAAAAATATTAAAAACAATAAATAAATCATCGACCCAAAATAAAAAAAATTAAATATTATAAACAAAAAAATAAATAAATTTATTGTTAGCTAGGTTGATAATCAAATGAGAAAGAGAGTGTATGGAGTTTGAGATAGTTAGATATACTTTTATATAGAGGATTTTGCGGTCCTTTGTGGAGGATTTGTTAAAAACCAATGGATGAAGATGAGAATGTGAATCAGCTTTAATTTTTTTAAATTTAAATAGATCAAACATATTAAAGAAAAATGAAGGGTCACCAACATAATCCTAGATCTAGAATTTGTTAAAAACCAAAAATAAAAGATAAAAATGAAAATGATATTTGAACCATCCAAGATATATTTGAATCCCTAAAAATAATATATCATTTGATCTTATCAAATATTTTATTGTTAGAGAATATCTAAATGACTTTTAATTAATTTCAATTATAATTTATTTAAAAAAATACATCAAATGCTAGTAGGCTTAAGGGAAATAAATTGATCTAACATATCCATTATATATTTTAAATTTAAATTAAAAATATACAAAAGTGAAAACCAACTATCATATCTATTCGTTTATTTAATTAATTTTAATCATTTTCATTTATTGTAATCCATGTATATCTATCATGTATTTATCCATTATATATTTTAAAATTTAAATAAATAGGTATATTAGTAATTGATTAACTATTTAAAGGATAAAAAAGGAAATGAAAATACTGGGTCATAGAATCCTTTTAATAAGTAGTAATAGATATATTTATAATGTATTTATCCATTATATATTTAAAATTTAAATAAATAGGTATATTAGTAATTGATTAACTATTTAAAGGATAAAAAAAGAAATGAAAATACTGGGTCAAAGAATCCTTTTAATAAGTAAGTAATAGATATATTTATAATGCATTTATCCATTATATATTTTAAAATTTAAATAAATAGGTATATTAGTAATTGATTAACTATTTAAAGGATAAAAAAGGAAATGAAAATACTGGGTCATAGAATCCTTTTAATAAGTAAGTAATAAGTAATAGATAAGTAATAGATATATTTATAATGTATTTATGCATTATATATTTTAAAATTTAAATAAATAGGTATATTAGTAATTGATTAACTATTTAAAGGATGAAAAAAGAAATGAAAATACTTGGTCATAAAATTCTTTTAATAAGTAAGTAATATATATTAGTAATTGATTAACTATTTAAAAGATAAAAAAGAAATGAAAATACTAGGTCATAGAATTCTTTTAATAAGTAAGTAATAGATATATCTATAATACATTTATTCATATATATTTTAAAATTTTAAAATTTTAATAAGTAGATATATTAGTAATTGATTAACTATTTAAAGGATAAAAAAGAAATGAAAATACTGGGTTACAGAATCCTTTTAACAACTAAGTAATAGATATATCTATTATGTATTTATTCATTATATATTATAAAATTTTAAAATATACGTTAAAAATATTGGGATCAGAATTTTATAATCCATGTATATCTACCATGTTATTCTCCATTATATATTTTAAAATTTAAATAAATAAGTATATTAATAATTAATTAACTATTTAAAAGGTATAAAAAAAAAATATTGGTCATTGAATCATTTTAATAAATAACTAATACATATATAAACAATAAATAAAGAGAAACACATCTTCAGATCTTTTTCGATTGGGCCTTGACTCTCTCTCTCTCTCTTTCAGGGAACCTGACCTGACGTCACACATCGTCGAAGCCTGCAATGGTCTGAGTCTTGAGAGATCTCTCTGTATTGAATAAAGAGACAGAAAGGGAGAATGGGTTGCGCTGGATCTTCTCAGAGGAAAGAAGGTGAGGATTATATATATATATATATATATATATATATATATATATATATCTCCGTTTTGAGGAAAAGATGTATAGAAAGATTTTAAATCCTTCTATTTTTGATCTTTAATTTTTAGGTTAATTTTTTTCCGTCGCGTTGTAATTTTACGTGATTCGGATCTCTTTGGTTTTTGATCTCCGAAGATTAGGTTTCTGCCCTTTTATTTTTTATCAGGGGGAGATTGACATGGTTTTCATATTATTTGGTATCATCAGTATTGGGGATTTAAATTTTTTAAAAAAAACAAGATAAAAGAACCCCAGATCCTCTATCATATTATGGCTCTGCTTCAAAGAGAATAATCAGAAGAAATTTTTAAGAATATTAAAAATAATTCAAATGGACTTAAATTTCTTAGGCATGTCTGTGGAGCTGATATTTTTATCTTTTGAAAAGGATCGATTTAAATCTGGGGATGAGAACCCTAGATTCTGTTTAATATGAAATTCAGGATCTCCAACCCACTGTTCAGTCGTAGAAAAATAATCTGTGATTCTCAATCTTCAATTCAGAATGGCCTTGTAGGAACAATTCGATCTCTGTGTGTTTGAAATTTCATGGGCTCAAATTTGGGACAATTAAGAAGGGGGAGATGATGAAAGAAATTGATGGAGGTTAGGTAGGTAAAGAGGATGGTTATGTTTCCCTGAATACTGAAAAATTACCAAAATGGCTTCATTATTCCCTTAAAAAGGGGCAATGGGTGGTACAAGATTCACTGTCTATTATGTTTCTGAAACACTATTGTGAAGTCGTTGAATACTTCAAACAAGTTTGTTGGGTCATTGTGGGCTAATCATCATCTGGAGTTAATTTTTATGGATCATTGTTCATGTTATGTGAGTACATCTGAGGCTGGGATAATTTTACTAGTGGGGCATTGCATTTAGATGATAGCTTCAAGATATATTCATGCAGAAGAATTTTTTGGATGATGAAAGGTTGTTTTGTAAGGTGGCAACTTCTGGGAAGAGCATAAGAGCTTTTAAAAAAGTTCCTGAGTCAGAGAACTTCCTTTTAAATTCATGAATTCTTTATTTAGGTTTTTTTATTTATTTATGGAAATTGGTTAGTTGAAGATAGTTATTTTAACACCACTTGTTGTCTGCCATTTCAAAGTAACCCCCCCCCCCCCCGTTACTGTGTAATAGATTACGAATGTTTTGCGACATTTTTAGTATTTATATTTCTAAGAGCAATATTTATATTCCTAACATAAGGGTTCATGTTTTTTTTTTGGGGGCGGTCTGTGTTTGACTTCATGTTCTCTTTTTGGAGAGATATTTTTCCAACCCAGTTTGGAGGTGAGGCTTTAAGTCCCCATCCTAGTTGGAGCTTTCCGGTGTCAATAATAAACAACAGGTTGTGAGCTTTCCATTGACATTGTTCCAACTCATTTCTTACAGTGAGTGAGTGAAGCCTTTGAACATATTGGATAGGTATTATACACAGAAAATTAATTCTTATTCATCATCGTGAATTTGATAAAGAGCATTTCTTCTATTTCAAAATATTATAGAAGTGTCCATCTTTGCTAGACTGGCTGATCAGCGAGATCCTTTTTTGGTTCAATTAGAATCAGGAGGAAGGCTGGGTGGCATTGTGGGCTGCTGAGCAAGGGTACTCTCATTCTAAAACCATTATGTGTTGGTCACTTGAAACTCATGCATTTGAGAGGAAGTAAATGACATTTCCTTGTTCTATTTTCAACCCCTTTCTGTAAGCTTTGGGTTTTGTAGCACTCCTCTAGAAAATAGTCTTATGGCGACCTCTACTGAAGCCATGGTGAATTACATCTCTGGTGTCCTGTAGTTTTTTTCTTGAAAGTGAAAATTACTTCTACACAACAAATTAATCTGAATCAGTCAATTTGAATTACATTTTTTCATATCACTTAAGCTTGGATGAACATGATAATTTGCATTTTCATCTCTATTCATGCTTTTTGGCAGTTTAGTTATAAGGTGGTAGATCTTACAAATTGTAACCTTTTCATATATTTCTTAACTTTTTGAAACAATATTACAAAGTTTATGCATCTTCCTTGCAGAGGGTAATGTTAAAAAGCTTCGGAAGCCGAAGCCTTGGAAGCATAGCCAACCAATAACCCAGTCACAGTTCAAACAGATGCGTGATGAGTTTTGGGATACAGCTCCACACTATGGGGGACAAAAAGGTCTTTTTCTTTCTTCATAAAATGTATATTCAATCTTTATCTTCTAGACATTGAATGCTATTCTTGCTTTTCATGTTTTCTGGACAATCCTAGAAGTTATAGAAAATTTGTATATGCTGTAGTAAATGGGTGTCTTGCATTTTAATTTGTTCATGATTTTTAAATGGGAGTCTTGCATTTTAAGTGAAGAAAAGTACAGATTCCACTCCAGATCATCTCAATGAGGTTGCCAGAATTGAGAATTAAGTTTTATAAAGAAAGATGTAAAAAATATAGTTCATCTTATGTCCATCAACATGACTTCTTTCTAGCTTGAGCCATGATGTCATGAATCTATGTTTACTTCTATGGTTGAGATATCTGTTATTTATGTCACATGCTTTTTCTCAGGCAATTATTTTGCTGTAGCACTTTTTCTCATAGGATTCCATAATGCATTAATTAATGACCAGGGTGTACATGGTACAGTTCAATCTGGTTTGAAAACACTAATGGTTCTCTCTGTCCCCCTCCCCCCTCCCCTGGGAAGTTTCCTGGTGGGAGCCAAGCTTTGGGAAAGTCGGCTAGGACCCCCCTCTTCATGAAGGATGACCAATGATCAAATCCTTGGGGCTCCAATCTTAATAAAATAAAATAAATAAATAATAAAATAAAATTTAGAGATTGTTTTGAAGCCTATCCCATTTATTCTATGTGTTGCCTTTATAAAATTCACAATGGAAGAATTTTGAAATGTTAGAATAATAGCAGTTTTTCACATAGTTCTCACTTTCTATAATTTTATGATGATTTTTTTTTGGAAGAAAGATGACAAAAATCATATTATAGATGTTACCCCTTGAACAAATAAGAGATGAGGGATCCCCCATGAAATAGTAAAAAAACAAAATTAACAAAAGCAAAATAATTGGGGCCCGGAAGAGAGGATTACAAAGATTTTATAACACAATCTCTACACCCCTTTCTGATTACTTCCCATGATGCTAGGAGAATTTTTTCCAAGAACTTTGACCTGAGCACGTAGAGAGGCTGTTATAGCCACCAGAGAAACTTTAGCATAGGGCCTTTTCTTCTGGAAGATGCATTCATTCTGTGTTATCCAGATACCCCAAAACACTAATTGTGGGATAAAAAATATTGAAACTTCCCTGTTGCTACATTCCCCTTTTTCCTTCTCCTTCAAAACCATTCCTGCCTACCATCAAGATTATTGAAATCACATTTCAATCCAAGGACCGCCCCCACCTTAAGCCAAATATGAGCACCATGAGGGCACCCATAAAATAAGTGATCTCTTGTTTCTTCATTCACTCCATATAGGTCACAAACAATATTACCATCATTTTTCCATTTGGGTCGGTTTGCTTTAGTGAGAATCCTATCTTTGCGAGAGAAGCCACGTGAAACACCAAATCTTTAATGAGACATTTGTTCTCCATATTTGATGGGTGAAGCTAGATGCGATAATATCATGTGAGGAGTCCATATTGAGTCTTCCATAGAAGGGCTTTATGATGAACAGATGAAGCCATGTTGAGGGCCTTTTTTTTAGCATCGTGTCTTCTTCCAAAATTAATGAGGTTTTGTTATATATAGCTAAAGAATTTGCATTTCTCAATTTACTTTGCCTCATTTAAAAATGTATCCAATCAGAGGAATTGATATATTCTTCATAACATTGGTGTTTTTGGTCTCTATATTTGAGATCTGATTCAAGTTTTGGCTGCTTGAATATCAAATTTAATCCATATTTCATAGCAATTTAATAGAAGTCCAGTGTGCATTACACTTGATCTTACCCAAAAGGCCAAGAAAGGGCGACACACCTTTGCTGCCCAACTTATGGGATTCAACCGAAAGGTTCATCTCGGGATGAGGTAATTACATTGTGAATGCATAGGGGTCGGAATTTGTAAACTGTGCTTTGACTATTGAGGAGTGAGAGTGGGTGTGTAGGTGAAGGGTGTTGTATGGTCTGCGGCTGTAGCAATCTCTGCTACAGTCAAGGCCCGTGGAGTTTTTCTGCAGGGTTTTGCATGCTTGACAACATTACCAATTTTATAATTTGAATCATGGTAGTGTGTCTTGCCTTCTTTCAATCTAGTGTGCATTGTCACACATCATTCCTGGAGCACCTAGAAATGCCATTGGTCAGAAAACTGTAGTTGCAAAAATATTCCTTTCATATATTCCTCAACACAGTTGCCCAACATTCTCCATTGCAGTTCGCAGTTTGCACTGACTAAAACGAACTATTACTGTTATATAGAATAATTAAAAATACCTAACAACGTCACATCATCTTAGAGTTTTTGTAAATTTGTAATAGAGACTCGATTGTCAGTTTCATTTTATATTAGTAACATTTGCTGCAGTTACTTTGGGTTTTGGGCCACGGTTGGTGGCTCTCTAATCTATTTTCTTCCCTCTCCTCTATTGTAATTTGATTCTATATTATTGATTTCGAGGTAGTGGGGTGTACCATTTCCCCAAAAAAAAAATGTTATGTGCACGTGCACAAATGGTTGATTACAACCTGTTGCCAACTTCCTAGTTCTAATGGTTTTATTTGACCTGTCTTACAACTGACTTTAGGCTAGCCCAGATGACCATGACAACCCTGAGATCTGAAGCCTTAACCTTTTTTAACAGGGGGAAGGTGTCCATAACCAATGTGTGATGCATGTTTTGGACCTGATAACCGAACCTTGAAATAAATCGTCAACACATGACTTTTTTGCTTTAATACGCCATTGACTTCCTGTTGAAGACTGAGCCTGAGGTGATCTGAGAAAAGTTAAATTGAATGTGCTTTGAGAACATTGATAATATTGCAGGAGCATCAAGATTAGGAGGGGAAAAAACAATAAACACTTGTTGACAACTTTGATATTACTGCGAAACTTGCTATTCATATGTTAGGCATGATAAATAATATTTGTTGTGTTTTTATTGCTTATCTGGCTTATTGAAGCTTCTCATTGTGGAATATACCCTAAAGAATGGGCAGGGAATTCGAAGTGTGCATAAGTCTTCAAGTTGCATGAAATCTTTTAGAACAAATAGATGGTTGAGTTAAAAAGTAATTCTCATAAAATTGTCATAGGTAATTTTTTAAGAAAATTTGTATATGTTGAGAGTTGAGTTATATAATAAAATCCAGTCATCTTGTGTTGGGGTTTCCAGATTCTTCTTGTAAAGCAGGCATCTACTGAATTTTATTAAATTGGCTCCATAAAAATGATAAATATACAATTGCTGTGTGGCGATAGTCGAGTGGTTAGGGACACCACCACTTAGCGGCTTGTCCGGGTTCAATACTTGCCCACGGCAAGTTTGGCCTTATGTTGTTATAAGCCCTGATGGGTGGGATGTTGTGGGTTTGTACCATATGGTTGTTCTGGCCCCTGGTCCTGTCACACCTTTAGCAGGGGTAGTCTTGTATGTTATGTTGGGACTATGAGTTGCCCTGTCCGGGCCTTTGTATACCAAAAAAAAAAAAATTGCTGTGTGGCGGTGAAGTTTATGTTCTGGCTTTGGGCAATACACTTGGGAACATCAAATTACAGGTGCTAATTGATTACTGGATCAATCAAATGGATAATTGGATATTAAGAGCATGCTATTTGTTATTGATTTTAGTGACCATAAAAATCAAGAAAATTTGAGGTTTGACTAAAAAATGGATCTTTCTCTAAAATTTATGAAATACTTTTTTGCTTTATTCAAAATTTTCATAAAAATGATGGTTAGTGATAATCTAGTGAACAGACATGGACCAATGGGAATGGAAATCGAAATATATGGTTAGTGTTAAGTCTTCACCAACATCAATATCAAATTTGTGCAATCTTTGGTGAACATAGTGGACCATTAAAATTTGTTCGGTAGATCCTTCTATGAAAGGAGCATCTCTTAACTCTTTTCTTCAAAATGATACACACTTTCAAAGAAGGAAGGAAACCCCTGATGTATTGTTTGCTTCAGTTTCTTGATTATGACATGTTTGTTGTAATGAATACATTACAATTGGATATCGCTCTAGAATGAATTATAAGTTCTAGCTGCTTAAGCTGGAAATTTCTTTTTATGAATGAGATGTGTATGCTAAGAGATTGGTGTATCAATATTGTCAAGTCTGAATTTATGCTAGGTGGTAATCTAGGCCCCCCACTCAAATCTTTAATCAACTTTTTCGTGTTGGCTACCAACTTTTTTTTTTTTAAGGATCTCCATTTATTCTTTTCTTCTTCTGCAATTTTCCCTGTTTCCAAATTATTAAAATTTGTAAAATTTCTTTATTCTAAATATCTATGTATGCATGCATGTAAAAAATATTCAGTGAGTCTGGCTTTCTGATCCCTCTTATTATTTAAAAGGAGAATTTGTGTCTGTGAAGCTCCTTTGGCTGAGATTTATCACTCTTTTTATTTTAACAGAGATCTGGGATGCTCTCAGAGCAGCTGCAGAAGCTGATCTAACTCTTGCACAGGCTATAGTGGATAGCGCAGGTGTCATTGTTGCAAGCTCTGACATGACAACTTGTTATGATGAAAGGGGTATATCACTGAAGTCACTATGATTCTTGCAAGCTATATTGCGTGGTTTCCCACTTCTGCTTTCTCATTTAAGACCTCTTGTGCAGGTGCAAAATATGAATTGCCAAAGTATGTTATGAGCGAACCCACCAATTTGATTCGAGACAGTTGACAACAGAGAATAAATCAACCAGTATAAAGAAGAAAAAAAATGTAAATTATGTAAATTATTCTATTGCACTTCGTATCTCCTTAACTGTTGGATTTGTGCTTTCTACGTCATATTGTAGTTTTTTTTTTTTTTAAAAAAGATTGTTCAAAACCTTCCATGATTAAGAAAATCTCTGTTTCTTCCTGACATTGATCATGTGATTCATGAATTCACGTCTTAGTACTACTACATGAACCAGCCTCCTGTTGCTATTTTTTATTCATTTTTATATACATGAAATGTTATGTGCCATTTTTGGTGCAGTAGAATAGACTCTTTTTGTGGTTTGTTCTACTTCAACCGGTAGATTCTCTATTCAGAAAAAAGGAGGAAGAAAACTGGCAGTACATCTTTTGACAGGCAATTTGGGATTTCTGTATCACATTTATTGTTGATGGGTTTGTAGCAAGGGGTGTTATAAAAAATGAGTGTTGATACACATAGTCTGTTTTGTAGTTGTTTTGTAGTCCTATACGCTATTATAACATAGTATATACTATACTATCATAGTGTATGGAGTTCTATCATAATATATGAGTTAATTTTTTTTTCATCATAAAAAAAATACACTAATGTATCTCAGTATATATTTCATTTATATAACAATATGTACTTCAAAAGGTGAGTATGATTAAAAAAAAAAAAAAAATGGAATGGATTGTAATCAGGGTTGCAATGAGGGCTGTGTGTATCTTTTTCTTAAAAAAATTTGGGGTTGAGGTTGCAACCAAGAAGGGGAAAAAATGAAGAAAAAAGGAAGAGGAGTGAGGTTGAGGGTGGGCAGAGGTATTGAGCGGAGGGGGAGAGAGAGAGAGAGAGGTGGAGGATGGTAGAGCCAGGGAGGGTGGTGAGGAGGGGGAGGGCGGATGTGGGTGGTAGATTTTGCTGTCCTCCCTCCTCTCTCTCTTTCAATCTCTCTCTTCTTCTCTCTCCCCATTCTCCCACCACCCTCCTCCGCCCACTACCGTCATTGCGTGCCTCTGCAGTCCCCAACCCTCCCTCCCTCTTTTTTTTTTTTTAACTGTTTTTTCCCAGATTGCTAAGAGCATCTCCAACTGGGATGCAATTCTCCAAATTGCATCCTGGTTGGGCTCCAACAGACCTTCATATCCGACTACAAAATGTAGTCAGACATGAAGGGCCTGCATATTTGTAGGTGGAGGGGGTGAAATGCACCCCCCTCCATTTCCATGTTCATTTAAAAAAAAGGCAAAGTTACCCTCCCTCAATGTATATAATATTTAATTATTGCATTTGTATCCTTTACCATAAAATGAATTTTTCTTTTAATTTAAGTTAAGTTTAAATCTACCTCCTATTTATTTAAAAATATATATTTTTTAAGGAAATATAGTCCATTTATAACTTGATAAATATAAGTTACAATGGTCCGAAGGCGGAGGGCATGAAGAGATGAAAAAAGATAGAAAAACAACACAAAGGGAAGAGTGGTACAAGAGAATTGTGCGCGCGCTCGTTTCTTGGACCACAGTTGATCCAAGACATTGATAATGGAAAAAAAAATGGTAAGGGGCGGGTCGAGTGTCGCTCGTCAACGCACCCTCAAAGGCTGATGCCAAGTTGTCCTCGCAATATCGAAATGCTTCGCGCTCCTGCCAACGAGCAGCCCCAGTCCCTAATGAAAGCCTAATATTATATCATTAGAAAGATCTCATCGAGACCTTCAAAATAAGTCTAATATTGATTAAGTTATTACGCATTCATTTTAATTAAGTATTTCATGTTAATTAATTTTATATGTATTACTTGACATTATAGTAAATCATGCAATTACAAATTTCTTTTTGTTGTTTTCCTTGGGGCGGGTTCAATAGACCCCCAATTTAGTTTGAAATTTTTTTGCTAAATTTAATAATATAATATTATATTAATTAGTTTTATATATTAAAATTTGAAAAATAAGTATATAATATTAATTTAATTAATTTTATATTCATTATTATATTATTATCTTATTATTTAAGTTGATATTTTAAATAAAAAAAATTGGAGGTAAAAATGGAGGGGGTGGGTTGGAGTGCCCCCACTCCATTTCTCTAAAACGCAGCCAACCATAGCTCCGTTTGGAGATGTTCTAACCCACTCCCAATATTTTTTTTTTTTTTTTTTTTTTTGGGGACGGGGTTGGGTGGGTTGGGGTTGCTTTAAACTCCTCCTCGTAGTAATGGTTCCATTATATTAAACTTATGAGTATAAGTAAATATTTCCACGACTTTCTTTAAAGAAAAATGTTACTCTAGTCTATTTTACAGTACAAAACATAGATTGTCCATTTCTTCCATGAAACTAAGCCTGGGTTATTCATTCCATTGAACATCTTGCGTGCGTCATCCATTAGCATATACATATATTGGAACCGAACTAACTCATCACCGGCACATGTTGGAAGGTACCGCTCTAGTTTAGCAGGCAGCCAGGCACGCATTGTTGGCGTTGAAGGTATCTTCATCACCTCTCTACCACAAGCAAGAAGCAATTGTGGTGGGAGCAGAAGGGTTGCGCTCAGAGCGGCATCGGATTCCTGGAGCACATTTTCAATGTAGCCTGCATCACCAAGTTCTCCAAGCCCATTCCCTCCTCCGTCGCCCGACAGGCAGCTCCCGCGATTGAAAATCTATCCTTGTCGATGCTCATTCCGTATTAGATGTCTCCCGCCTTTATGAGCATATCGTATTTGAAGTAGCATAGCTAGAATTTTATACTAGTGGTCTAATGGGGAAAAATATTGAATTTGGTGAATAAAGTTTAAGAAAAGATAAAAAACTAAAAATCTAAAACCCAAAATATAGAAGCTTAAATTTAAAAAATAAAAATATATTTGATTCTCACAAAATATGAATTATAGAAAAAGTAATGGAAATCAAAATAAAAAATTAATTCAAACATAAAAAATTATTTATGTCCCAGGAGAGAGGAGGAAGAGGATCCACTGTAGTCAAATCGTCACGATAATAAAAGCGAAATGCATTCTTCATTTATGAAATAGATTAACAAAATAATTCATATATCTTCGTGAGACATTGAGTTTTTCAAATTGATATTTTTTTGTAGTACTCAAATTAAGAGTGTTGGGTTTTAATATAGAAATAACATTTCCTAATTAGATATTAGGATAATATGGGAAGGAAAATGATATGTTCACCAGGTATGCAGCCTCGTTCGCAATCCTCACTATTTTTTTTTATAAAAAATATACATTCACCTATTAAAGTATATATTGATGGCGAAATGTAAGTGATTGGGGGATCGCTTTTTAGATTATAGAGTATATCAACATCCACATATGGGAATGCAATCCCGGATGGAATGAAACACACAAAAAAGTGTTTTGCTTACTGTTTTATTGGTGGATTGGATGGGTAGTGGTATTTAAAACTTTGATAATCCCATTACAAACTTAGTTTTCTCTTTTTTTGGTACAAAGAGAGTTGGACAAGGGCGGCACTATCCCTCTACACAAACTTGAGAACAACAGAGGGCCCATGCCCCAGCACAACAGTAGAGTGAATGAGTTTTGTTAGATGTGAGATGGGAATGGATGATTGAGAGCCTGAGATGGATTTGAGGGTATTTTGGTAAATATACATGTGAGTTGTTTTTTTTTTTTTTTTTTGAGATAAGATAGACAATGCTATCACAATTGAATTACTAAAATCATAGTTATAAGTCTCAATAAAAAATAACATAAAGAGAGAAACAAAAAGTACGATAAGAGTGCAACCAGAAGATAGGAAGGTGGGAAATGAGGCAGAAGAGGGATCTGCCTCACACACCCCCGGCCCTGTTAAGACTGAGCGCTACTCCTCCAACATACATGTGAGTTAACGTTAATATTGGGTCAGCTGAAGTGACAATACTACAGTAGGGACCAATTTAATACTTTCTTATAAACATGGAGTTGTGCACATTTTGTGAATTTATAGGGATTATTCACGATTTTAATTTTTGACAAATCTACTAAGAGTTATGTCGATTAAAAGATTAGTCATTCATATTCAATCCATTAAAAATCATATTTAGCCGATTGCATTAGATGCATTAAAAAACCAATCGGATAACAGTGAAAGGACCATATCAGATAAAAATTATCATTAGTGGGGAGCTTTATTTAACCTATTGAGTTCTCCATCCCACCCTTAGAAAAAGAAAATTTGGAGGTGGGCTGGAAAACAAGATGAAATGAGAGGTAGAGAGAGTAAGAGAGGAAGAGAGAATAAGAGAGACAGACGCCAGTGAGCGGAGAGGGTGGACGATAGGCTCGGCGTGGCGTCTATGTCAGCCTTGTCACCACCCCTTTCAAATTTCAATGCGTTGCGCACCGTCCCACGATGGACCGCTCCTCGTTTGGTTTTGGCCTCCCCATCTGCCTTGTCGAGTTCCACTTCCCATGCGAGAACCTCGACTTGATCTCTTCAACGCACAACATGAAGGGGTCCATCATCAGTTTGTGGAGCTGTTGTTGGGGAACGAGACGGTCTTGGTGGAAGTGTTGAAGGTTGGGGTGATACAGGAGTGTAGGTTCAGACGGGGTGGGGGGAGGTGTTGGTGATGAAGAGGGAGGAGGTTGTGGAGGCTTTGGAGAGGGTGCTCTCCGTGCGGTGCTCAGGATGGGGGAGGGGGGGCTGAGGCCTAGAAGACTTGAGAGCAAAGAAAAAAAATATTTATAAAATAATATAAATATATAAATATACGATAAATCTAGAAAAAAAGTATGAAAGATTTTTTTTGAAATCACATTCCTTCACATCACAAAAAAATTTAAAAAGTGAAGCTTGAAAAAATAAATATGAAGAAAATAATTGGTACATAAGGAAGGATACTCTAAGTTTTGATTCTGAGAAAAAATTTAAAATCTAATATTCAAAATTCAAAATTACACCAATGAAAAATAAAATAACAAAAAAACTGTAGTCGCCACATTACTGCTATAGTATATAATTCACTATCTTGAGATACATTTTATTAAAAATAAAATAAAATGCCTTCAAATTATATGAATATTGTTGTGAATACAATGGATAACCACCACTCCTCCTAGCCATAACCTCCCCCACTCTTCTATTCCATAACACTCCCATTATTGTCCCACTATCTCCCCCTCACCTCTATAGACTTGTAACTCCCCACCTTTGTGATTCTTCTATGCACCCTATAAATAGAGGGGTTTCTCTTGTATACCACCAACCAACAAGAAGAATAAACACCTCTTTACTTCTCTATTTGCTTGTGTATTTTGTTTATATATTTATATTCTACTTAGTTCATAACACGTTATCAGCACGAAAAGCCCCTTATTAAAGAGAAAGGTTTGTATCGATGGGTTCTTAATGATCTATATAAAAAATATACTCCCCCTTGATGTTATGTATTTTTATGTAAATCATCTACTACATACATATGATTAATTTTTTTTCAATATGCATGGAACCATATGCAAATTATGTGTAGAACCCGTATACATCTATTTTTTATTTTCATCTGATATACTGCATACATCTATCTTTTAATTTCCATGCATGCAATCCCCGTGAAAATTTCCCATACATATGTTATGATATGATTAATTTATGAAAACTAGTATGCAATTTTCCCATGCAATAGTATGCGGCATCTATCATTTGATTATTTATTTTTCATGTAACTGTTCCATGTTTATCATCTTTTATTAAAATTTAAATATTATATATCTATGTGTAGAACCAGAAGTTCTCACAAATATCAATTAATTTGATATTTATATTTGATTTGAGATTCATTTTAATGTTACAATGTCATGTGTCCCTATAGGATCATACAAAAATTGTATTTACATGGATCACTAAAGGACCATGTAGAAGTTATGAATAATGTGTTCCAATAAGACCATGCAAATTTTATTCTATCCCTGAAGGACTACAAAAATTATTACATGGATCATTGAAGAATCATGTAAAAGATATGATTAAAAATGTCCCTGAAGGACTATGATTATATTGTATCCATGAAGGATCATACAAATTTTATTTTATTTTATCCCTGAAGGACTGTACAAAAATTATGATTATATGAATATTTGAAGGATCATGTAAAATTTTATTTTGTTATATCCCTGAAGGACTATACAAAAATCATGATTGTTCGTGTCCCTGTAGGACCAAACAAAAGTTATATGATATTTTTCGGGTCCTTGAAGGACCAAATAATAAAAAAAAAGATCCATGTATCCCAGCAGGAACATGTAAATTATGATTAGATTTCACCATCATCATCATAATGAAGAGGATTTAAATATTAATACCTCATTGACAAAGGTTTACCGGCCATTATGCCTCAAATATGCTCCAGTTGTAGCAATATTGAGAGCATTAATTTTATATATTCTCGTTGCCGAACAACGATTTTTTAAAAATATCATGTAACTCAACTCAATGGCATAGCATCATTACCCGAAGTAAATACATTTTATTTTATGTTCGCCATGGAAGTTGTGGTCATGAATGATGAGATCATGATTTATATAGTTGAGAAAGCACAACAATCATAAAGTTTGTAAAATATCTCAAATCACTAGAAGTGATTTGCTATTAAACTAAAGCAAAGCAAAAGTTGCATAACAAACCCCTAAAATGCAAAGGAAAATTATTGTCATCTATTTGGTATTTCATAACATAATTTTGGTCACGTACCTGAAGTACGTCCAAATCTTTAAATTAGTTGCATACCTGAAGTACGCTTAAACTCTTTATTGGTCATGTACTTGATATATGATTAGATATTTGTCAATTTTATATTTACGTCTTTATTTTTTTTTATTATATGAAATGCACTTTCATATTTATCTTATTTTTTGAGTTTAACATTAATTAATGCAAATGATAATATTATTTTTGGTATTATAAACTTGGTCGAAGGCTCCAGAAGGGCAGATATCATGTTATCAAGATATACAAAATTTTGTATCAACGATGCATTATATTCATGTAGATCCAGAAGAAGTCTACTGAAGATACCTATCTCAACATATGCCATTTTAAAATTATAGAGTATCTATGCATTAATAATGTCTCATGCCAGAAGCATACATTAGAAAAGCTTTATGCTCTCTCCTAAGGGTTATTATAAATATCCATATTCACTCATATAAACTAGAAGTTCTATGATCTTTATGATTTGACATGACCGTCTCGGATATCCATGGTACACGATGATGCATTGAACTATTCATTTGGGCATATACTAAAGAACTAGAAGATTCTTTTGCTCGATGATAGTTTTTACCGCATGATTTGTGGATTTCCATTTTAATGAGACGATATTCCCGCTGTTAGGGGGAGGGAAGAACGTACCTGAAGTACGATATGTTCCTAAAGAACAACGAGAATTATCGTGGAATACATCCACTTTGTCTTATCTAAACTCACGTGCCGCTCAATGTGAAAATCAAATTCCTAATGCACGCCAGATGCGTGATAGACCTATAGGTTCAAAAAAAAAAAAATTCAGCTCCCCAGAAGTGGAGATCAAATGTAAAATCATGCTCTAATAATGCTCCAGAAGAAGTTATACATAATGTTCCAGAAGAGATTATGAACAATAGATCCACTTTCTCTAAAACTTTAGAAGAGTATAATGTCCATGAAGAGAAACGAGTTCCAGAAGTGACTACACAAACTCTTGAAGAGAAAAAAGTATATACCTAATCATATTAAGATCTCTATATTTTATATGCATATAAGAGAAATGTAGAATCGCAAATAAATGATCATCGATGACATATTTATCATACAAAGTAGATTCTCCTTCTATTATAAGATATCTTGAACCATTGACAGGGGATGTTTTTACTGCTAGATTTGCGGATTGTCATTTTGATGAGACAATATTCCCGTTGTTAGGGGGAGAAAATCCATCACCAGAAGAACGACGTGAACTTACATGGCAAACTCAATCTTTGTCTCATCTTGATCCTCGCACTAATCAATGTGAAACTGAAGTGCAAAGAATCACCCACCTTCAAAGAATTGCGCATTAATTGCCAGATGCATTCAATGATGCAGCAAAAGTGATGAAATCACATATTCCAGCTGCTAATACTCCAGCTCGAATTAATGTTCCAATAGGAAAAACTGTTAATATGTCGGCTAATGAATCAACAAAAACACGCCTAAAGGGTGGAAGACCTATAGGCTCAAAAGATTCAGCTTCCCGAAGGAGAAAAAACAATGAAGAATAATTCTCTAGAAGAGTACGAAACACTTGAAAGACCCACAATAATAACTCCTACAAAGCCCTTGAAGTGACACAAGTCCTCGAAGAGACTGACGTCCCTGAAGTGATGCACATGCATGAAGAACAAGTACATGGAAATGAAGAAATTTCCATAAATTATGCAAATTCACAAATATTGTGGGATCGAAAGCAAGTGTTTGTTGATGATATATTCTCATTTACAGTAGCTATAGAAATCATTTCAGATAATGATTTAGAATCACGTTCAGTGGTTGAATGCAGACAAAAAAAAATTGTTGACCACAATAGAAAGCTGCTATTCAAACAGAATTGGATTCACTTGCAAAACACCAAGTATTTGGACCAGTAGTCCTAACCCCTGAAGGTGTTAAACCAGTAGGATGTAAATGGGTGTTTGCGAGAAAAAAAATGAAAGAAACGAGATTGTTAGATACAAAGCTCGTCTTGTGGCACAGGGTTTCCTGTAAAGACCTAGGATAGATTTTGAAGAGACATATTCTCCTGTAATGGACACAATCACATTTCGGTATTTAATTAGTCTTGTAGTCTCAGAAGGACTTAACATGCGTCTAATGGATGTGGTTACTGAAAATTAGATACCGACATTTATATGAAAGTTCTTGAAGGACTAAAATTGCCTGAAGCAAAACCACGAAACATGTACTCAATCAAGCTAAGACGATCCTTGTAGGATTAAAGCAATCTGGACGAATGTGGTATAACCGTCTTAGTGAGTACTTAATAAAAGAAGGATATGTGAATGATCCAATATGCCCCTGTGTATTTATTAAGAAAACGGAACTCGGATTTACCATTATTGCAGTATATGTTGATGATATTAATCTAATTGGAACTCCTGAAGAGCTCGAAAAGGCTTCCGAATATCTGAAAAAGGAGTTTGAAATGAAAGATCTTAGAAAAACAAGATACTGTCTTGGCTTGGAAATTGAGCAAAGTTCAAATGGGATACTTGTTCATCAAACAACATATGTTGAAAAAATCCTGAAGCGTTTTAATATGGACAAATGTCATCCATTAAGTACTCCAATGGTAGTAAGGTTACTTGACCCAAAGAAGGACCTTTTTCGTCCAAAAGAAGATACTGAAAATCTTCTTGGTCCTGAAGTACCATATCTTAGTGCAATTGGTGCCTTATTATATTTGGCCCAATGCACTAGACCTGACATTGCATTTTCAGTTAATTTATTGGTCAGATTTAGCTCTGCACCAACTCGAAGGCATTGGAATGGTGTGAAACACATTTTTCGTTATCTTCATGGAACGTCAGACATGGGTCTATTCTATGCAAAGGATTCCAATAATGGTGCACAACTAAAGGGTTATGCAGATTCAGGATATCTTTCAGATTCTCACAAGGCTCGCTCACAAACAGGCTATGTATTCACTTGCGGTGGCACAGCAATCTCTTGGCGATCTACGAAACAGACTTTGGTCGCACGTCTTCTAACCACTCTGAGATTCTTGCACTCCACGAAGCAAGCCGGAAATGCGTGTGGATAAGGTCTTTGGTTCATCATATTTGTACTGCATGTGGACTATCTCTCATTACAGATGTTCCAACTATATATGAAGACAATGCAGCATGTATTGCTCAAATCAAAGGGGGATATATCAAGGGTGATAGAACGAAGCATATTTCTCCAAAATTCTTTTACACTCATGAGCTCCAGCAGAGACATGAAATTGATGTTCAATAAATTCAGTCAAAGGACAATCTTGCAGATTTGTTTACTAAAGCTTTGTCGACATCAACATTCAAGAAGTTGGTGTATGAAATCGGGATGCGACGAGTTTGCAACCAAAATTCTTGAAATTTTGTACTTATGAGGGGGAGTAATTTTTATGACATTTTGCGAACTGTACTCTTTTTCCTTCGCCTAAGTTTTGTCACATTGGGTTTTCCTGGCAAGGTTTTAATGAGGCAGTGTCAAACGCATACACCATTATACGATTAAGTTACATTGTACTCTTTTTCATTCGCTTTGGTTTTTTCCCATTGGGTTTTCCAAGCAAGGTTTTAATGAGGCAATTATCTTAGCGTGGTGGTCATCCAAGGGGGAGTGTTGTGAATATAGTGGATAACCACCACTCCTCCTAGCCATAACCTCCCCCACTCTTCTATTCCATAACACTCCCATTATTGCCCCACTATCTCCCCCTCACCTCTATAGACTTGTAACTCCCCACCTTTGGGATTCCTCTATGCACCCTATAAATAGAGGGGTTTCTCTTGTATACCACCAACCAACAAGAAGAATAAACACCTCTCTACTCTCTATTTGCTTGTGTATTTTGTTTATGTATTTATATTCTACTTAGTTCATAACAAATATGTAATTTTTAATAAATGAATATATTTAATTAGCTAATTATATACTTAGCAAATCAAAATGCCAAAAAAAAAAAAAACGTTATGGTGGCATGTAATCAAAATGCAAAATAAAAAATAGCTAGTTATATTAAATACATGATATGTAATCATATTTTTCTAATGAAAGTAATATATGGTCGTATGGTTCTACATTTTTTTTCAATAAAAAATAAAAAATCAAAATGCATGCAAGATGCAAATGGGGTTTTAAATGGGTTATGGGAATGAACTTCACGTTTAGATTTACTACACATATCATTCATTACTCACGAAAAGTTATTTGTCCCACTTTTCTAATAAAAAAATGTTTAACACCCAGTGGCTAAGGGGGAGGGGAGGGTTGGCCCCAATCAGCGGTCAGACCTAGAATTTTTTTTTTTTTTTTTTAATGGGGCTATCACTCATAAATACTTGTATATTTTAAATTTAGACACATTATAGCTTTAATACTATGAAAACATAAATAAATTATTATTAATCAATTATTATTATTATTATATTGGTAGAGAGGCCCACAATGGCTTAATATATAATAGAGGCTCTAATCCCATAGTCAACATATTTATCACATCCCCACCCTGGGATGGAGTTGTAATATATGTGTCACTTTTAGCCTTCTGGTCACCATTGGAGCATTCTGGCAGTTTTTTAACCTTTTCTTTTTCAATCGGAACCGCTAAAATTTTGGACTTTTAGCCATCATCATGAGTTTGAGAACTCCGATTGAAAATCTAACTGCATAATATGTGTTCTGGTGCCATTTCAAGCCACTCACGAAAATTTCATCGAATTCCGATAACGTTTCAGAATTTCACAGTTCCGAATCGTATCCGGGTTTTGACCAAGCGAAAAGTCATTGGGAGACTTGACCAAGTCAAAGATGACTTTGACCAAGTCAAGTTTGACCCTTGACTTGGTCAAAAACTTTTGTTTTCTTATGTGGATAGGTTGACCCAAGTCAAAGTTCCCCTAAACCTAACTTAACCTAATTAATTCTAAGTGTGTGAGTGTGTGTGGTGTGTGTGTGGTGACTTAAGGTCCACGCCCAAGAATAGTTGCCCCTATTCATCTTCTTCTCTCTCTCAAGCTCTCATAAATCTCTCCCCCTTCTCTTTAATCCACCTTTTGACCTAGTAGAAGTTGTTGGATCGGAAACCCTAGAAGGAGAAAATGACCCGATCTATCTTTCCATGGTCTCGGTTTCGATTTCCCCCTTGTTGACCTCCTCTCTTAGCTCCCTTTTCTCCTCTGTTTTTCAGCCTTGCTAGGGCTGAGGGAGGTCTTGGTAGTGGTGGCTTTGGTGGTGGCGTTTCGATGCGCGAAGAGCACCCGAAGTTCCTCCCCTTCCTTCCTCTCTTTAGGTAAACTTACTGTTATATATGTGTCACTTTTAGCCTGCTGGTAACCGTTAGAGCGTTCTGGCAGTTTTTCGGTTTTTACCGATTTTCGATCGGAACCGCAAATTTTTGGACTGTTAGCCATCGTCCTAAGCTAGAGGACTCCGATTAGAAATCTAACTGTATATTTGGTGTCCTGGTGCCATTTTAGGCCTCTCACGAAAATTTCATCGAATTCCGGTAACGTTCCTGAAATTTCACAGTTCCGGGGCGTATCTGGGTTTTTAAGTGACTTGGTATAAATAGCGGGTGAGAAAATATCTTATGTCACTATTCATCATCCCTACCAAATCCCTCTCTCTCCTCCCTCTCTCTTTTTCTTCCATTAGAGGCCCTTAGACCCCTCAAACCCAAAAACCTAAAGCACGAGAAGTGTAGATCGGGTCCCGATCTACACTCCGGTGTTTTCAAATCCCTTTTCCGACGAGTCTAGCCACTCCGACCTCCTCTCTTTCTCCTCTGTTTTGGCCCGGTTCGAAGGCCGTGGTAGATCGGGGCGTAAGAGGGCCTTTGGGAAAGGTTTTGGCGCGCGGAGAGCGTCCGGACTTCCCTTCCTCCCTTGGTAAGCCCTATTTCCCCTCTTTTCTTGTTTAGATGGATGCTAGGAGGTGGGTTTTGGGGTTGGGGGAGGTCGGCGGCCGTGGGTGGCCGTCGGAGGGCTGTGGAGGTGGGCGGAGGTCGGTGGGTGGTGCTTTGGGTGCTCGGGAATGGTGGGGGGGGGGGTGGTCTCGGGCAGCAGGGGGTTTGGTCTCGGGCGCAGGCAGCGCCGGCAGCAGCACAGCAGCGCAGCAGGCTGGGCGCGCGGCGTGCGCGCGTGCGTGCGCGTGGGCGTGCAGGGCGTGCTGGTCGTGCTGGGCGTGCGGGTGCTGGGCGGGTGCTGGTCGTGCTGGGCGTGCGGGTGCTGGGCGTGCGGGTGCTGGGCGCGCGGGTGTGCTGGGCGTGCGGGCGCTGGGCGTGCTGTGCGCGGGTGCACCCGGGAGGAGCTGGTTGAGCAGCTGGAGCTGGCCGAGCTGTGCGCGAGGAGCTGGGTAGGACTGGCCGGGTAGGCTGGGAGCGGGTGCACCAGCTTGCTGGGCGCCCGAGCGCGTGCGCGCGGGTGCGCACGCGGGCGTACGCTCGGGGGTGCAGGGGGAGGCATGTGGGTAGGCAGGCTGTGGGCTGTGCGCGCGGGCAGGCCAGGCTGGCAGGCTGGGCGCGCAGGCGAGCAGGGCAGGAGGTGCTCGGGCATCAGGCGAGAAGTGCCGGGCGTGCAGGTGAACGGTGCTCGGGCCACTCGGCGACGCGTGCAGGCAGGCAACGCGGGCAGCAGCGTGGGCATGCTGGCAGGCGCGCTGGGCGCGTGCTGCCAGGCGCGCTGGGCGCGTGTTGCGCGTGCGTGCGCGTGGGCGCTGGGTGAGAGTCCCGGGTGCTGGGCGCTGAGCGTCGGGTGCTGGGCCGTGGATACTGGGCGCTGGGCGGAGGCGCAGGCGTGCGCGGGGTGCAGTGGGTGCGAGCGGGTGGCGCGCGGGGTGGTGCGCACGGCTAGAGGGTGGTAGGTGCGCGCGGAGTGCGTGCGGATGGGGGGCTGGAGATGCGCGCAGGGTGCGCGCGGGGAGAGACGCTGCGCGCGGGGCGTGCGGGGTGCTCGCGGGCCAGCGATGGCGTGCGGGGTGTGCGCGGGCGGCTGCGCTGGGGCGCAGGGGGCGCGCGGTGCACACGGGAGGCTCGGCGGCGTGTCTCGGCGGCGGGCAGGGGCCCGGCGGTGCGCGGAGTGCGCAGGCCGAGGCGCGGCGGTGCGCCCGGGCGGTCGGGTGGCCGTGCGGGTGGTTGCCGGCCGTGCGGGTGTTTGCCGGGATGCTCGGGCTAGCGTGCGTGCGGGTCGTATGCACGTTTGCCCGAGTGTTGGGAGTTTAGTTGTGGGTTTGTGTAAGTTCTTGTGTATTTTGTAGTATTTGTGGATTTTAACTCACCATATTGAATGTCTGTCTTGCAGATCTAGACGGACGGTCGCGCGACGACCCAGATACTGTGAGTGGGACAATCCAACCCAGTAGAGAGGCGTTATACGCACTTGGGCGTATACCGACCTCTCCTGGGGCGTCATGGATTATATTAACCTGTTGTAATATGTATTCCATGCTTGCATGATTTAAATGTAGAATGCATGCTACCCTAGACTTGTATGTTAGGGACTTGCACCCTTAGGATATGTGTATGAGCCATGCACCATGTCCCCTGTTTACATGCTAGGAAACCCGGCCTATGTATGCGTCCTACTAGTTTATTTATTAAATTAAATGCTAGTGTATGTTAAATCGCATGCCTTAGGATAATATTATAGGGAGGAGCCTTGCGAGGACAGCGGTGAGACCCGTGTTAGGGTACTCCGTGTTCCTTGTTTGGTTGTCGGGGTATCCTGTATCGGGAACTCACGCTGCCCTCCCAAGGTTTCTAGTCCCAATAATATTATAAGTAATGTTGTATGATTGGTATGATTATTAGCATGATTAGTGAATATTATATGGGAGGGGCCTTGCGAGGACAGCGGTGAGACCCGTGTTAGGGTACTCCGTGTTCCTTGTTTGGTTGTCGGGGTACCCTGTATCGGGAACTCACGCCGCCCTCCCGAGTTTCTTTCCCCCAGTGATATTCCAACATTGCTTTTGATTGTACATGTTCCCCGCATCTTGGATATGCGCCCTGGAGGAACTCTGAAGAGTTCATGACATTTGAGTTGTAGAGATGTGTTGTCGGCGGATCCGAGTGGATCATATGCGTATGGATAGGCTGTTCTGTTCCCTTCGTTGGATCCGGTAGAGGCTGCCCCAGCGTTAGAAAGGCCGTCCTTCGGAGGACCCACATCAGTAGGCACCTCCTGATTTGGTTTCGGACTGTGCTGAAGTTGTGGGTGGAGACCAAGCGGCCTACGGAGTGGAGGAGAGACTATCGGTGGACTAAGGGTGACCAACAGCCTAGTCAGTCCCAAAATCCTATGTCACCTTTGGAAAGGTGAGGGTGAGGGTGTAGTGGGTTGGCGATGAGCGACCCGCTGGTTTTGTTTATGGTTGATTGTTAGTCCCAACATCCTGAGTCCCCTGTTGAGGGGTAAAGGTGAGGGTATGATCTGGGTTATGGAAATTGTGGTTTAAGATGGACAAATGTTTATGTTGTTCCTGCCCCGTGGAGGCGGGATGAATAGCTGGATTAGTATGTTATGGTCAATATTGTCTGTGATGCATGGGTTGTGCCGTTCACTGAGCGTGTGGCTCACCCCTCGCATATGTTTTCCCCAGTTGCCACTGAGCCTGAGCTGGAGCCGGAGCAGCAGTTGGAGCTTTCCGAGGGATTCCTTCAGTAGCGGAGCAGCGCTACGTCCGCGAGTGCCAGAGGCTATCAGCATCCCTTTTCTTGGCTGTATGTATTTTATTTCCGTGCTTGGCACGCGTCTGTATATTCAGTTGTTGCTATGTATATTGGCTCTCACAGGACATATGATTGTGTATCGAGTCTGTAATATGTTTTGGGTTACAGACTCAGTTTTTAGCTTCCGCTATATTGTGCTTCCACAATTAATTATTCAAGCCTCAAAGTGGCAAGAAGTACATAATCCAGTGGGTCGCTACATCGCCGACCCACCACACCCTCACCCACACCCTCACCCTCCAATAGGTGACATAGCATATTGGGACTGACTAGGCTGTTAATCTCCCTTGGTCAACCGATAGTCTCTCCTCCACTTCGTAGGCCGCCTGGTCTACTCCCACAATTCAGCACAGTCCGTCCCAAATCAGGAGGTGCCTACTGATGGGAGCCCTCTGTCAGGAAGGCCTGTCTAATGCTGGGGCAGTCTCTATACGGATCCAACGAAGGGAAAAGAAACAGCCTATCCACACGTATACGATCCACTTGGATCCGCGGTATTCCCTTAATTGGAAAAAGAAACCTTGGGAGGGCACCATGAGGTCCCGATATAGGATATCCCGACAACCAAACAAGGAACACGGAGTACCCTAGCCCAGGTCTCAACGCTGACTTCGCAAGGCCTCTTAATCCAGAGAAGGAAGACTCTACTAATGTCATGAATTCTTCAGAATTCCTCCAGGGCGCATAACCAAGATGCGGGGAACATATGTAATAATAACGAGGTTATAGTATTATCGGGAAAGGAAACCTTGGGAGGGCACCATGAGGTCCCGATATAGGATATCCCGACAACCAAACAAGGAACACGGAGTACCCTAGCCCGGGTCTCAATGCTGACCTCGCAAGGCCCCCTACAATATTCCCTAAGGCATGCTAAAATATCATAAGCTTGCATTTAAATTAATAAATTAAACTAATAGGATGCATGCGTAAGTCGAGTCTTCCTAGCATGAGAACATGGTGACAGGATGCATGGCTCTTACACATATCCTAAGGGTGCAAGTCCCTAACATACAAGGTTAGGGTGGCATGCATACTACATACTAATCATGCTTGCATAGATTACATATTAAACAAGTTAATATTAAACTATGGTGCCCTAGGGGAAGACTGTATACACCCAAGTGCATATAGTGCCTCCCTACTGGGTTGGATTGTACCACTCACCAATAACCGTGTCAACGCGCGACCGTCCGTCAAGATCTGCAAGACAGGGTAATCAACTGGGTGAGTAAAATACACAAATATATACAAAAATACACTAAAATACCCAACACTCGGACAAGCGTACATACGGCCTGTACGCACGCGAGTGTGAGCACCCCGACTCACCCGAACCCCCGGGCAGCCGTTCGCACGGCCACCCGCCCCAGGCGCACAGCCACGCCCCAGCCCGCGCGCCCAGATGCACTGCCGAGCCCCTGCCTGCATGCCCGGACCCGCTGCCGAGCCCCCCGGGTGCACCGCGCGCTCATTGTGCCCCAGGGCAGCAACTCGCGCGCACACCCGCACGCCCTGCGCCCCAGCGCAGCACCCCGCGCGCACCCCGCGCGCACCACCAGCTCGCCTCACCGCGCGCGCACAGCACGCACTGCGCCTCTGCGCAGCGCTCCGCGCGCACGCCCCCTGCACGGCCACCTGCGTGCAGCACCCGCACGCGGCCCTGCGCGCACAGCACGCATTGCGCCTCTGCGCAGCACCCCGCGCGCACGCCCCCGCACGGCGCCAAGCGCGTAGCACCCGCACACTCCTGCTCCACCCGCGCGCACGCTCGTGAGCACGCGCGCGTGCCCTGCCAGCCTGCTCTGGCCGCCCTGCCTGCCAGCCCGCCTGCCTGTGCTGCCTGCGCTGCCAGCCTACCCGAGACAACCCTACCACCTCCCCGACGGCCACCAATGGCCACCAACAGCCACCAACAGCCTCCAACAGCCATGCATACCCCCAAAAACACTTCCTAACATGCATCTAAACAAGAAATGGAAGGAAAGAAACCTTACCCAAGGAGAGGAAAGCAAAAGGGGAGGAGATCGGGTGCCTTTTGCGCACCGAAACACCACCTCAAGGACCACCACCACCAAGATCTCCTTCAGCCCTCAAAGTGGCTGAAATCAGAGGAGAAAAGAGGGCATGAGAAGGGGTCACACATGTGGGAATTTGAATCCGAGACCACCGGAAGCTAGATCGGGTTCTTACCTATCCTTTCTCTTCTTAGGGTTTTTGATTTCCACCACTAGAACTAGGTCATATGGGGGGATTAAAGAGAGGGAGAGAGAGAGAAATTTTGGAGAAGATGAGGAATAGTGGGCTTAATGTTGTCGTGGGATTTCTTTATACTCACACCCACTCCACACACACTCACACCCACACTTAGGTTAGGTTAAACTAGGTTTAGGCTAGGATTAGATTAGGTTTAAGTGTGGTTTGACCCTAGTCAACCCAACCACACAAAAATCCAAATTCATTTGACCAAGTCAAAGGTCAACCTTGACCAAGTCAAGGCTCCCAATGACTTTTCGCTCGGTCAAAACCCGGATACGATTCGGAACTGTGAAATTCTGAAACGTTACCGGAATTCGATGAAATTTTCGTGAGTGGCTTGGAATGGCACCAGGACACATAATATGCAGTTAGATTTCCAATCGGAGCCCTCAAACTCAGGGTGATAGCTAAAAGTCCAAAATTTTAGCGGTTCCGATCGAAAAATGAAAAAGCTGAAAAACTACCAGAATGTTCCAATGGTTACCAGAAGGCTAAAAAGTGACACATATATAACACTTTGTATTGATTACAGGCAGCTGAACAAGCGGACCGTGAAGAACAAGTACCCCTTGCCGCGGATTGACGGTCTATTTGACCAGCTCCAGGGAGCGCGTGTCTTTTCCAAGATCGATCTCCATTCGGGCTACTATCAGCTGAAGATCCGCGAATCAGACATTTCGAAGACGGCCTTTGTACCCGTTACGGGCACTACGAGTTCAGAGTACTGCCGTTTGGGTTGACGAATGCGCCGACGGCCTTCATGGATCTGATGAACCGGGTGTTTCGGCCCTTCCTCGACTCCTTCGTAGTAGTCTTCATCGATGATATTTTGGTGTACTCGAGGAGTCTTGAGGAGCACGCTCACCATCTCCGCACTGTCTTGGAGACTTTGGCCCGACATCAGTTGTTCGCCAAGTTCAGTAAGTGTGAGTTTTGGTTGGAGCGTATGGCCTTTCTGGGCCACGTGATTTCCGGCGAGGGCATATCTGTGGACCCGAACAAGACGCTCACCGTGTCGAATTGGCGTCGACCGTAGATTCGGAGCTTCCTGGGCTTGGCGGGTTATTACAGGAGGTTTGTCGAGGGTTTCTCGAAGATAGCTGTACCTCTTACCCGCCTCACTCGGAAGGATGTCCGGTTCGAGTGGTCCCCGGCTTGCGAGGAGAGCTTCCAGGAGTTGAAGCGAAGGCTCACCTCAGCGCTAGTTCTTACCCTTCCGTCTGGGAGTGGTGGGTTCGCAGTTTACTCCGATGCATCGCGGTTGGGTGTGGGTTGCGTCCTGATGCAGCACGGTAAGGTTGTGGCTTACGTGTCGCGTCAGTTGAAGCCCCATGAGCAGAATTACCCCACCCACGACTTAGAGTTGGCAGCGATCATCTTTGCGCTGAAGATGTGGAGGCACTACCTCTATGGCGAGGAGTTCGAGCTCTTTACTGATCATAAGAGTTTGACATATTTGCAGTCCCAACTGGAGCTCAACATGCGTCAGAGACGTTGGGTCGAGTTCCTGAAGGACTATGATTGTGACATCGCTTACCATCCGGGTAAGGTGAATGTCGTGGCGGATGCTCTCAGCAGGCAGCCCTTGGGCATGGCCACCCACATGGCTGTACGTCGTTGGAGGCTTCTGGAGGAGGCCGCTTGCTGGATCAGTGTTCGAGAGACTCCTGCAGGTGGCTTTTTGGCCAGGCTAGTGGTGTAGCCCGTTCTTCTCGACGAGATCCGCACGGCTCAGGGGCAGGATCCTCACTTTCTAGTCCTCTCTGAAGGCATCGCCCGGGGCGAGCGTCCGGACTACCTGATTCGCGAGGACGGGATCCTGTAGTTCAGAGGTCGAGTATGCATTCCTGACGACGCAGAGCTGAAGCAGAAGATCTTGGACGAGGCCCATCGTTCGAGGTACACAGTGCATCCTGGTGGCACGAAGATGTACAGGGGCCTTTGTCGTGGCTACTGGTGGCGCGGGATGAAGACGGATATTGCCCGTTTCGTTGCTCGTTGCTTGGTATGCCAGCAGGTGAAGTCGGAGCATCAGTGTCCTGCGGGGAAGCTGCAGTCCATTGAGATTCCTCAGTGGAAGTGGGAGCAGATCACCATGGACTTCGTTTCGGGTTTGCCGAGGTCACGTTCGGGTCGCGATGCCATCTGGGTAATCGTCGACCGACTGACGAAGTCCGCTCACTTCCTCCCCATCCGACTCACCGATTCTCTGGACACCCTGGCGCAGTTGTTTGTCTCCGAGATTGTTCGTCTCCATGGCACTCCCGTCAGCATCATTTCTGATAGAGACGCACGATTTACTTCGAGGTTCTGGCGTAGCCTCCAGCACGCCCTTGGTACGAACCTCCACTTTAGTATAGCGTTTCATTCGCAGACGGACGGCCAATCAGAGAGGACGATTCAGACCCTGGAGGACATGCTGTGAGCTTGCGTTCTCGATTTTGGGGGTAGTTGGGAGAGGCATCTTCCGTTGGTGGAGTTTGCCTACAACAACAGCTACCACTCGAGTATCCGGATGGCTCCATACGAGGCGCTCTATGGTCGCAGCTGCAGGTCCCCCTTGTGTTGGGACGAGGTCAGAGAGTGCCAGTTGGAGGGACCAGAGATCATCCACCAGACCTCAGAGATGGTCAAGACGATTCGCGAGCGTATCCGAGTCGCTCAGAGCCGTCAGAAGAGCTACGCCGATCATCGTCGCCGTGAGCTCGTTTTTGAGGTTGGTGACCATGTCTTCCTGAAGGTGTCCCCGATGAAGGGCATCTTCCGTTTCAGCGTGCGGGGCAAGCTGAGTCCGCGTTTCATTGGGTCGTTCGTCATCCTTGAGCGAGTTGGGGAGGTTGCCCATCGCATCGCTTTGCCCCCACAGTTGGCTCAGGCCCATGACGTCTTCCATGTCTCGCAGCTGAGGCGTTACGTCCACGATCCTGCTCACATCATCCCGTTCGAGCCGCTCGTCTTCGAGCCGGACTTGTCATTCGTGGAGCAGCCGATCGAGATCCTGGACCGACGCGAGAAGAGGCTCCGCACCAAGACCGTCCAGTTGGTCAAGGTGCGATGGCAGCACCGTTCCGGTGCCGAGGCCACTTGGGAGCTCGAGGACGCCATGCGTGACGCATACCCGTATCTTTTCCCTTCCTAGATGTTCTTGTATTTATTTTGAGAACAAAATTTCCTAAGGGGGGAAGAATGTTATATATTTGTCAATTTTTACCTTCTAGTCACCATTGGAGCATTCTTGTAGTTTTTCAACTTTTCTTTTTTTCAATCGGAACCGCTAAAATTTCAGACTTTTAGCGATCATCATGAGCTTGAGAACTCCAATTGAAAATCTAACTACATATTATGTGTCCTGGTGCCATTTCAAGCCACTCACGAAAATTTCATCGAATTCCGATAACGTTTCAGAATTTCGCAGTTCCGAATCATATCCAGGTTTTGACCAAGAGAAAAGTCATTGGGAGACTTGACCAAGTCAAAGATGACTTTGACCAAGTCAATTTTGACCCTTGACTTGGTAAAAAACTTTTGTTTTCTTATGTGGATAGGTTGACCCAAGTCAAAGTTCCCCTAAACCTAACTTAACCTAATTAATTCTAAGTGTGTGAGTGTGTGAGTGTGTGTGGTGTGTGTGTCGTGACTTAAGGTCCACGCCCAAGAATAGTTGCCCCTATTCATCTTCTTCTCTCTCTCAAGCTCTCATAAATCTCTCCCCTTCTCTTTAATCCACCTTTTGACCTAGTAGAAGGTGTTGGATTGGAAAACCCTAGAAGGAGAAAATGACCCGATCTATCTTTCCATGGTCTCGGTTTCGATTTCCCCCTTGTTGACCTCCTCTCTTAGCTCCATTTCTCCTCTGTTTTTCAGCCTTGCTAGGGCTGAGGGAGGTCTTGGTAGTGGTGGCTTTGGTGGTGGTGTTTTGGTGCGTGAAGAGCACCCGAAGTTCCTCCCCTTCCTTCCTCTCTTTAGGTAAGCTTTCCTCCCCCTTTTTCTTGTGTAGATGCATGTTTAGGATGTGATTTTGGATGTGCAAGGGTTGCATGAGTGTTTGGGGTGTGGGAGGGCTGAGGGAGGTGGAAGGGGTTGGCTCGGGCGAGCGTGCGGGGTCATCCGCGCGCGTGCGCGCGAGTCTACGCGTGCAGGCAGAGCAGGCGCACACAATAGGGGGAGCTGGGGGAGTGCGCATGTACGCGCGGGCGCAAGCGCTACGCAGGGGCACAGGGCTGGACGCGCGGTGCGCGCGGGCGCGCGCGAGCGTGCGCACGAGCGTGTGCACGAGCGTGCGACTCGTCTGGGCGAGCGGGAAGGGGCGCGGCAGCGCGCCTGGGCGCGCAGGCTGGGGCGCGGCAGTGCGCCCAGGGTGCGGGGCTGTGTGCGTGCGTGCGCACCCGTGCACGTGCGTGCGGGTGGCCGTGCGCATGGCTACAGTGGGTGCGGGAATGTGTCGGGGCACTCGGACTCGCGTGCGTACGGGCCCGTATGCATGTTTGTCCGAGTGCTGGGTATTTCTATCGTATTTCTTGCATATTTGTGTATTTTACTCACCATTTTGGTTTCCCATGTCTTGCAGATCTTGACGAGCGATCACGCGACGACCCGGGTATTGGTGAGTGGGACAATCCAACCCAGTCGGGAGGCATTCGATGCACGTAGACGTGCATTGCCCTCCCCTGGGGGACCATAATAGCATATTAGCTTGTAATAAATGTATAGTGATGCATGCATGATAAATATGATATATCCATGCCACCTTAGACTTTGTATGCTAGGGATATGCACCCTTATATCATGTATAGCGGCCCTTGCATGCTTAGACACCCAGCCCGGACTATGCATGTTCCCATCTAGTTTAGTTTAATTAAATCTAATGTGAGCATATAATTACAAGCATGCCTTAGAGAATATTGTAACCTTGCGTTTATGATATGTGTCTCCCCGCATCTTAGTTATGCGCCCTGGAGGAATTCTGAAGAATTCATGACATTATTTAGCGTTACCATCGGTGTCGACGGATCCATGAGGATCATATCCGTGTGAGTAGGCTTTCTTCTCCTTATGGTTGGGATCCGAGGTAGGAACTCCCCGGCGTTAGCTGGCCTGATAGAGGGCTCCCATCTGTAGGTGCCTCCGATGCGTTCAGACTGCGCTGATCGTGGAAGTATACCAGGTTGAGACTACGAGGGTGGGAGAGGCTACCCGGTGGGGCCAAGGGTGGAGAGCGGTCTAGTCTGCCCCAAGAGACCCATGTCACCCCTCGGAAAGGGTGAGGGTGAGGGGGAGGGAAAGTGGGTTGGCGATGTAGCGACCCACTGGATTGTGTAGTTACTGCCACTTAGAGGCTATAATTATTTGAGGTTAATATGAATTGTGATGCATGGGTTGTGCTATTCACTGAGCGTGTGGCTCACCCCTCGCATATATTTTTCTCCAGTGATATCTGACTCGGATCTGAAGGAGGAGCTCCCCGAGGCACATCAGCAGTAGCGGAGCAGCGTCACGTTCTGCGTGTGAGAGGCCATCAGCACCCCCCTTTGATTGTATGTATTGTATTCCGTGCTTGGGCACATGTTTGTATTACATTTGGATGTCGTTATATATATTGGTTGTCACAGGACAGTTGATTATGTATCGAGTCTGTAATATGTCTTTGAATTACAGACTCAGTCTTTTAGCTTCCTCTATTTGTGTATATATTATGTCAGCCTCATTGTTGTCTGTGTTGTCATTTTTGATGTTGTTTAGAGTATGTTATTGACCTCCTGTATAGACTGCTGATATCATATATACCATTGCCGCGCCTCGGGGACGGCCGCCCTGGGGTGTGACAGGAGTAGGGTTTGAACCCTAGATCTCCTCCCAAGGGAGAGAATGCTTTCAACCACTTCGTTATAATGAATGTTGATGATTAATGAAATATATGAAACTACAAATAAAATAATAAAAAAACTATATGCATCAACGACCAACAAAAAAAACTTGAGGTTTAATCAAAACTTAAAGCCAACTTTTTTTATAAAAAAATGTAAACACCAACACACAAGATTGAGGTTATGTTTGGATAGATGTTCTATCCGTGTTTGCGACCCATATGCATTTGAACTAAGGGTCCCCAAAAAGCACGAGGCCCGAACCGGGCTAGGGCCTGATTCTGGGGCTCAGGCCCGACCGTGGGCCTGCTTGAATTGGGCCCGTAGACCCATGGGGGACAATGAAATAAACGAGTTACATGTAATTTTATGTAATTTGTATTTGAATTATGGTTGAATTATACAAATATTGACATTTATGTAGGTGTCAACCTAGTTTTAGGTATATGTAGTTATTTAATTTTCAAGTAATTAATTCATTTAATATTTTTATTTTTGAAAACTCAATAGATATAAATATTTTTTTCAACATTATACATTAAATTTTGTATTATTTTAACATTATATATAAATGAATAACTTAAAATTAAAAATCAAAAGAAATAAGATGTTTAAAATCTGGGTATGTAGGCGCCCATGGGCCTAAAGCCCAGGCGTAGCCCGTCAGGCCCCCTGTGGGTAGGGCCTAGGCCCTCTTTTTTGGCCGCTGGGTTGGCCCGCTAATTTGAATGCCGAGGGGCCTATAAATATTGTGTTCCCCCATCGCCCCAAAAGAATGATTCTGGCAACGCAAGTGTCCATTTCTCTCGAATAGAGATGGAAATGTTAAGTATACCCATAGAGATTCTCCAATTTCTTTCATCTATTCCTGACCCATATTCTTCCAATTTAATAAGGGATGTTATGGTAAAATGAAGGGGCAGTGTTCAGAACGCAATAAATGAAACCAAACAATTAACCAATGGAGTTAATTGGAAGCATGCGGGACACTGGCTTTTGTTGATTTTTATTATTCGAACATGGATTTTTCCAAACGCGGGTCATCACACCTCATATCCAAACATATCCTCAAAATAAAAAATAGAATAAACCGATGCTATTTACAAAATTGTCCATGTTATTTTCTTAAATTTCCCCTATCTCATTACTATTTGCCCTTACATTTTTGTATAAATTCAGTGGGTGCCACTGCCTCCCCCCCAGCTCATTCTTCGGTGCGCTGCTGGCCCCAAGTCCGCCCACCTTGTTTTTGCCCTTGGTTCCGACGGTGAACGGAGAGGGGCTGCTTGGAGATTAGCTCTCTCTCTCTCTCTCTCTCTTTAAGGTTTTTTATCTCACTCCAAAAATTATTTTTTTTAAGGGTGGAATGGAAAACCAAAAGAGTTAAAAGAAAGCCCCTCACCTTTATTTACACTCTTGCACGTCTATGAGGAGTCAGCAATTGTTTTGTTTGAAGGACAACTAAGAGTATCTCTAAAAGCTTCTCTACATCATTTGTTTAGGGGTGGGCTATTTAAAATATTAATATAGAAGTTTTTTTTGTTTTATATACCAAATAATATAATATTTAAAAGCTATATATTCGTGAACCCCCCGTTTGCCAACTGACATAAACAATGAATAGGGGAGAATAACAGTAGAATAGCCCTTATTCGCTGTTTGTTTGGGGCGGATAAACCCTGATAACAATGCCTGGATAAACTAGCATAAGGCCTGATAACAATTCTAATAAAATGAAGAATAGCTTATCAGGGCTTATCTATTCCTGAGAATAAAAATACCCTTCACCATCATTACAAAAAAATTCTCTCACTTACTTTAACAAACCCCAATGATATACCCATATTATATTTCCACCATCTAATCAGTGGACCACTCCATCCAAAATAGATCACGATCGTCCAAAATATAAAAAAAAAAAGCCAATTCATCCTGATCGTCCAAAGTCCCCACTCAAAAATACCAGATGCTGCCACGCTTCCCCACCGACTTCATCTTCTTCCCTGCTTCTCCTCTGAAAACAAAAAAACCCTACCGACTGTTTGGAGCGATCTTCACCATGTCCGTCTCGTGAAGGGCGGCGTCCAATCCACTGATCAAGGAGAAGCTCCATGCATGATCTGATTTTCAAATATGGAAGTTATTTAAATACCACAGATGGAGATCATGGATTTTATGAGATGTGATTGGCGAAGTTGCACGGGTGAAATAAATATAATATATGAAAACATAAAAGAAAATTGTTGTAAAATTTTTTTGACTAATAATGTGGAAAATTATTTATTTAAAAAAATGGTGTGGAAACGATAATATATATTAGTCTAAATTTTTTGTAAATGAAACTAATTTCTTTTGTATGTTTAATTTATATATGCGTATCAAAGAATATTTTATATTAAGATTATCAAAGTTGCAAATTTTTGGTGAAATAAATGACCGAGGTAGTAGTAACTGATTGTTTGGAATGAGTTTGTTACTCTTTTATACTCATTTCTTATTTAGAATGTGAATGCCATGGTAGTTCTTATGATCTATTTATAATGTGAATGCTAAGGTTATAAATAGAATAATTGTATCTGAAATGTTAAATTCATATAAGCCTGAAAAGATAAGATGTTGAACGAAAAAAGTGTACAAAGTTATTTGGGTGCGGGTGCATTTTAGACATATTGCATTCTCTTGTTCAATATTTGATGCTGAGCAGAATTTTAAAGTTGAAAAAATTATTTTAACTCCCTTGTTCAATATTAGATTTTAGACATATGGACCCTATTATACTCAATATAAAAATTGCCATATAACACATATAAGCAAATTAAATGAAGCAATGTATAAAATGCCTAGGATTATTTGGTACCCACTGAAAAAGATTGATATTGGCAGTATAATTTGTTAATAATTCAAAGTCATTTTATTAGATAAGAATAATATTTTAATTTATTACTATTTATGACCAACTGATTGGGTAAATTTAATTAGCTCATAACCCATAATTGGAATCATTACAAAGCAAATGGAATCAACACTAAGCATACATAGAGTAATTGTAAAACATATTTGAAGGTCTACCATAAAATATTACATAAGATGGACGGTTCAGATTTAATTTCATTCATCATGTTCTTGACATATATCTATCAACGTTATCCAAACAACAACTTATATTTTCAATATTAAATTAAATGAAGGCTTATATAAGAATGCTAGTGTTATTTGGTACAACAACAATATTGACAATGTTACTTGTGTAATAAAATCTATCAATTTTATGGACAACCTATGATTTATATATATTTTTCTATTTATGATCAAGTCATTGAGTAAATATAATTAAATTGATATAAGATAATTACAATCACCATAAAGCATTTGGAATCACCAATGAATACATAGATTAGTTGTAAAAAAAATAAAGGCCCACCATAAAATATTATATAAGATGGACCGTTCAGATTTAATTACACTCATGATGGACTGATTTATATTCATCAATTACACCAAACATAAAAATATATTCCAGGGGCAAAGTTGACATTTTAAAAATAATAACTCCTTATCCATCCCTTATCAACCATTTATCCACAGTTTATTCTAGGTCAACCAAACACTAAAAATCTGCATTTTACGTTTCCCAATAAGAATAAATAAGAATAACAAAAAATGCAACCAAACACAGATAGGCCTATTCTGCCAAACACTAATATTTATCCCAGTATAACTATCAGGGCTGAATAACGCAATTCCACTTCCCAAACGGGGGGAAAGAAAATAAAAAATAAAATATTGTTGAAGTTAAGTACTTTATTTTTTAAGAATAAAAATAAGATATGAACTCATCCTGCATCTATATAAAAAAATTTATATTTAATTGACATTATATTAAATCTTAAGATAATATTTGAATGGGACTACAGAAGGGGCTAGACATATCATTTCTTTTTTTTTTTTTCCAGCCTGAATTCTAGTCCTATATGTGTCGATAGAAAATAACCGGAGCATATACTCATATTAACAAGGTATATATTTCAATAGAAATTGTTTACCTTTTAACAAATCCATTCATGCAATTTATTAGAGAATATGATTCATTTTGTATAAAAGCATGTATCTCATTAGATGAGGTGAATACTATTTTTAAAATCAAAACACGTGAGACTGAAATTGTGGTTGGAAAAAAGACCATACGTAATATTATTTTAATCTATAGCCCTGCCCAGCCAATCTTTAGGTCCACCTTTGGTTTTTTCTTTATATAGGGAGTCAAATCTCTTAAAATCCAGGTCCAACAGTCTCTCTAAAGCCCTCTCTCACTACATTTTTCTTTAACACACTTTCTATGGATGGAGTGCCATATTCATTCTCTGCACCCTAAAAGGACTATATTGCCCCCTTCCCCTTCTTTCATTTTCATTTCTTTATTAGCTAAGTCCAAAGGGCAAAGGGATGGGCGGATTAAAGTGTTCAAATAGGAGCGACGTTAGGTGTTGATAAACATCGGAACGTTAGTGGAGGAGCGGAGGGAAAGAATTTTCTTCAAATCCCGAGCCTTTTGTAAGGTGATTTTTGTTGCTTTCTTGCGAGATATAGAGTTTAGTGGGTGGCGGCTGTGTAGCGGGGGAGGTACGAAACGATAAGATAGCGCTTTGTGACTGACCAAATTATTCAAACAAAGTAACGGAAAACGTACGAAAAGGCTATCTAATTATCTGCCCCTCCGGTTGACTGTTAGAAGATTTGTGCTTTCGTAACCAAGTCTTCGTTTATGCATCCAAGCAGTTACCGGCTCCATTGGACCGCTATAAGGATCCTTCTCTGTGGTGCACTTTGGGCTGTTGAGCTACTGGCTAAGACTTCAAAGAAAAAAGACTACTCTAATCTATCTACGACATTGATTTATGCCGAACGCAGAAAAAATGCTGTGCACCTAAACTCCCGTTAGGTCACCCTTGCGCCTACTGTCATTTTCGGCGATCGCCTAAACTCATTTCATTTACTGCAACATTCTCCTCTAGGTCACTGCTTGATTAGTATCTTTCCTTGCTTTTTTCCTCATTAGTCGCATCCTTCCTCGCAACTGTCGCCTTCCTTGATCGATTGTCTTTTATTTATCGTCCTCCCTATGGTATGGTCGCCTCGTTCTACCATACGTTCTCTACAACTTCACTTTGACAAAGTTTAGGCTGTAGCAAGATGCACAATTCACTGAACTTAGTGTCTATCTCTAGTAAGGCTTTAAACTCGAGGCGAGTGACCCTTGATCCGCCACCCTCGCAGGTGGACGTGGACCCACCACAAATACAGGTTAGAGTGAATCGACTGACTAGGAACGAGGGAATAGTTATTAATAAAAAGACCCTACGACGAGAGGTAGGTATCGCAATGACAAAGAAGGTTGGGTATCAGTTGGAGATCTCAAGGTGCGTTAGCATACGAGCATCGCATTCCCTTCAGTGAAGCGTTATTGTAAACTCTAGAACGAAGTGCAGTTGGAGAAACGAGGCAAAAAATGGAAGTGCTCGGAACATTTGGACAAATCACTTACTTATGAAATACAAAGTAGTGGATTGAAAAGACTGAGTTTAGTCTCGTCTAGAGACCTAGCCCAAAGGGTAACCTCCTATCCATCGTCGTTGTATGGATGGCTAAACCATTGAAAAGAAGTAGTCAAACCAGTGAAAAAGCAAGTAGTTTCGGACTAAGAAAAAGCAGCAGCGATTGTTTAAAATACAGTTAGGGTTTTGTATAGATAACACTGCAGTGGAGTTCATTCCCGCTTCCTTCACGAGCAGCGGATCTCTCTATTTCTATCTGTGCTTTCGCCTAATTTAAATCCGTTTTTTTTTTATGGACGAGAAATAGGAAAGAAGCATCGCATGAGGGAGACAGAAAATGCTTCCTAGTAACCTTTGCTCAAACGTCTGTCTTCGCTCACGCTTAATAGCAGCCCTGCCCCAATGACCTATAGCCGGTGTGCGGAGTTTACGAAGCGAATAAATAAAGTGTAGCGACCGTTATAGTGAGTCAACAAAACAAGGAACAGCAGCTGCATTTCTAAAAAAGACCTAAGCAGAAATAGAGTTTAGGGAGGGAGAAAAGAGTGTGTCGAAGGTTACACGATCGATGGTAGTCTGGTCAAAATGCTATGCACCTGGCTGGATACGTCTGTCTCATTTGGTTCTTTGTAAGCAGTAAGTATTGGTCTTGCTGTTGGAGGAACTGTCTATCTCATAGTAAGTGCTGTTATATATGTGTCACTTTTAGCCTGCTGGTAACCGTTGGAGCGTTCTGGCAGTTTTTCGTTTTTTTTCGGTTTTCGATCGGAACCGCTAATTTTTGGACTGTTAGCTATTGTCCTGAGTTAGAGGACTCCGATTGGAAATCTAACTGTATATTTGGTTGCCTGGTGCCATTTTAGGCCTCTCACGAAAATTTCATTGAATTCCGGTAACGTTTCCAAAATTTCGCAGTTCCGGGGCGTATCCGGGTATTTTAAGTGACTTGCTATATAAAGGAAATCTAAAAAGCTGATGGCACTATTCATCATCCCTACCAAATGAAATCTCTCTCTCCCCTCTCTCGTTTTCTTTGATTTGAGCCCCTTAGAGCCCTCAAACCCAAAAACCCAAAGCATAGAAAGTGTAGATCGGGTCCCGATCTACACCCCGGTGCTTTCAAATCCGGATTTCGGCCAACCTAGCCCTCCCATCCGCCCTCTCTTCTCCTCAGATCCGAGCCATTTCGGAGGTGGGAGTAGATCTCGGTGTTGGAAGCCTTTTGGGAGAGGTTTCGGTGCGTGGAGAGCAACCGAACATCCTTTCTTTCCCTTGGTAAGCCCTTTTTCCTCTTCTTTTTGGCTTAGATGTATGTTAGGAAGGGGGGGGGGGGGGGTTTGGGGTTGGGTGGTGGTCGGCGGCTGTCGGTGGCTGTCGGAGGTGGTTGGGGGGGGTCGGAGGCCGATGGATGGGTGGTGGAGGTGCTCGGGCATGGGGGTTGCAGTCCCGGGCAGCAGGCAGCACAGGCAGCGCTCAGGCACGCGCAGCAGGCGTGCAGCGGCAGGGCGCGCGCGAACGTGCGCGCGGGCGTGCGCTCGGGTTGGCGCTGGGCGTGCTGGGTGCTGGGCGTGCGGGGCGCGCAGGGTAGACTGGCAGGGCTAGCTCGGGTAGGATGGCTGGGCTGTGCGCGCTGGCAGGCCTGGTTGGCAGGCTGGGCGCGCAGGCGAGCAGGGCAGGAGGTGCTCGGGCATCAGGCGGGCAGTGCCGGGCGTGCAGGCGAGCGGTGCTCGGGCCACTCGACGATGCGGGAAGGGAGGCAGCGCGGGCAGGCTGGTAGGCGCGCTGGGCGCGTGCTACCAGGCGCGCTGGGCGCGTGTTGCGCGGGCGTGCGCGTGGACGCTGGGTGAGGGTCCCGAGTGCTGGGCGCTGAGCGCTGGGAGCTGGTCGCGGGTGCTGAGCGCTAGGCGCTGGGCACCGCAGAGGAGCATGCGCACGGGGCGCTGGGCAGAGGCGCAGGCGTTCGAGTGGTGAGGAGGGCAGTGGGTGCGAGCGGGTGGTGCGCGCGTGGTGCGAGCGGGGCGAAGCTGGTGGTGCGCGCGAGGTGCGCGCAGGGCGTGCGGTGTGCTCGCGGGTCAGCGCGGGGCGTGTGGGGTGCGCGCGGGCTGCTGCGACGAGGCGCATTGGGCGCGCGGCGCACCGGGTGGCTCGGCTGCGGGTCCAGGCGTGCGGGCAGGGGCCTGGCGGTGCGCTTGGGTGAGCGGGCTGAGGCGCGGTGGCGCATCCGGGAGCGGGTGTCCGTGCGGATGGTTGCCGGGGGTGCGGGAGTGTGTCGGGGTGCTCGGGCTAGCGTGTGTACGGGTCGTATGTACGTTTGCCCGAGTGTTGGGTATTTAATTGTGTAGTTTGGTATACTTTGTAGTGTTTGTGGGTTTTACTCACCAAGTTACTATCCTGTCTTGCAGATCTTGACGGACGGTCGCGCGACAACTCGGATTCCGGTGAGTGGGACAATCCAACCCTGTAGTGAGGCGTTATACGCTTTTGGGCGTATATCGACATCTCCTGGGGCACCATGGATTTATATTAAACCGTTGTAAAGTGTATTCCATTCGAGCATGATTTAAAATGTAGAATGCATGCTACCCTAGACTGTGCATGTTAGGGACTTGCACCCTTAGGATGTGTAAGAGCCATGCATCATGTCCCCCTGTTCTCATGCTAGGAAGCCTTGGCCTATGCATGTGTCCTACTAGTTTATTTATTAAATTAAATGCTAGTATACGTTAATTGCATGCCTTAGATAATATTATAGGGAGGGGCCTTGCGAGGTCAACATTGAAACCGGGTTTGGGTACTCCGTGTTCCTTGTTTGGTTGTCGGGATGTCCTGTATCGGGACCTCATGCTGCCCTCCCAAGGTTCTTGTCCCAATAATATTATATCTTTAGTTGATAATTAATGATTTATCCCTTGTACGATTATTAGCATCTTAGTGAATATTATAGGGGAGGGGCCTTGCGAGGACAGCGGCGAGACCCGGGTTAGGGTACTCCGTGTTCCTTGTTTGGTTGTAGGGGTGTCCTATATCGGGAACTCACGCTGCCCTCCCAAGTTTCTTTCCCCCAGTAATATTCCAACCTTGCTATTATTGTACATGTTCCCCGCATCTTGGTTATGCGCCCTGGAGGAATTCTGAGGAATTCAGGACATTAGAGTCATTGAGGTGTGTAGTCGGCGGATCCGAGTGGATCATGTGCGTATGGATAGGCTGTTCTGTCCCCTTCGTTGGATCCGGTAGAGGCTGCCCCAGCGTTAGAAAGGTCGTCCCTTCCAAGGGTTCCCATCAGTAGGCGCCTCCTGATTTTGGTTTCGGACTGTGCTGAAGTTGTGGGTGAGGGCTCCCATCAGTGGGCACCTCCTGATTTGGTTTCGGACTGTGCTGAATGTGGGAGTAGACCAAGCGGCCTACGGAGTGGAGGAGAGACTATCGGTGGACCAAGGGTGACCAACAGGCTAGTCAGTCCCAAAATCCTATGTCACCCGTGGTAGGGTGAGGGTGAGGGAGTAGTGGGTTGGCGATGAGCGACCCGCTGGTTTTGTGATTGGATGATTATCAGTCCCAATATCCTGCGTCACCTGATGAGGGTGAGGGTGAGGGTGTGGTGGGTCGTCGATGGAGCGACCCACTGGGTTATGTGTTATGCCACTTAGAGGCTGGATAAATAAATGAATTGTGGTCAATATTGTCTGTGATGCATGGGTTGTGCTGTTCACTGAGCGTGTGGCTCACCCCTCGCATATGTTTTTCCCCAGTTGCCACTGAGCCTGAGCTGGAGCCGGAGCAGTAGTTGGAGCCGTCCGAGGGATTCCTTCAGTAGCGGAGCAGCGCTACGTTCCGCAAGTGCCAGAGGCTATCAGCATCCCTTCTTGGCTGTATGTATTTTATTTCCGTGCTTGGCACGCGTTTGTATATATTCAGTTGTATTGGTGTATATTGGCTCTCACAGGACAGATGATTGAGTATCGAGTCTGTAGTATGTTTATTTACAGATTCAGTCTTTTGCTTCCGCATTTGGTGTATATATCATGTCAGCCCCTTTGTTGTCAATGTGTCATTCTGGTTGTTTGTGTATGATATATTATTGACCTCCTGTGTAGATTCTGATATTTTATATACACTTGCCGCATCCCGGGGACGGCCGCCCTGGGGCGTGACAAGTGCTGACCCATCGTCTATTGTTGGAAAAATAAAGTATTTGAACTCACTACGCTTGCCTTAAGCTGATGACAGAGAATCAAGAAAAACCAAGATCGGAGCACCTAGTGGATAGTAAAATCGGTTAGCATAAACCAGCCAGAGGGTCATCTACTTTTTGTTGTGAGACAGACATGCTTAAATGTCCATGCAGCTAGCTTGTGTTAGAGAAGATCCTGGATAAGATGATGGATAAATAGAAACGGAGACAAAAAGGTTTGTTCGTCTTCCCATGGCCCTTCTTCGAGCATTCCATGGTGAGTTGTGGAAAAGTTCCTTTGTCACCCTAACTATCTGTCTGATTCAGTGCGATGTCAGAGTCTCAGTGCAAGAGTAAAAGGGAAGAAGGGAAAAAGTAGTGTCAGTGCCAAAGTCTGGTATCAATAGCGAAAGGAAGCGGTAGACGAGTGTAGTGAATGGTCGAGTTCAAAGATGTTAATTGTTGGATCGCCCCCACTACGATTGCTTCTATGTATTAAAAATTGACTCATCAATTTGATAAAGAATCCCAAAGAACAGAACTTTGGCTTTAAACTTTTTGAGCTAGCGAAATGAGGGTGACAAAGGAAGCGCATAATTTAGTTTTATACTATCCACTGCTGAAGATGAAAGAGAGAGGGACACGGATTACCTAGACGAAAACAAAGATACAGATTTTATACAGAATTGAGAGTGATAATAAAATCTATCATTATCGAAGCGGATAAATGACGTTTTAGAGCTTCCGCAGTTCCTAATGAAATACCTTTATGTCTATACCCATGGGAGAAGTGTCACGCCCCAGGGCGGCCGTCCCCGGAACGCGGCAATGGTATATATGATATCAACAGTCTAAACAGGAGGTCAATAATATACTCCAAACAACATCAAGAATGACAACACAGACTACAATGAGGCTGACATGATATATACACAAATAGCGGAAGCTAAAAGACTGAATCTGTAATTCAAAAACATATTACAAACTCGATACATAATCAACAGTCCTGTGAGAGCCAATATATATAATGACAACAAAATATAATACAAACGCGTGCTCAAGCACGGAATACAATACATACAAGCAAAGGGGGATGCTGAATGGCCTCTCACACGAAGAACGTGACGTTGCTCCGCTACTGCTGACGTGCCTCGGGGAGGTCCTCCTGCGGATCCGACTCAGATATCACTGGAGAAAAATATATGCGAGGGGTGAGCCACACGCTCAGTGAATAGCACAACCCATGCATCACAATTCATATTAACCTCAAATCAATTATAGCCTCTAAGTGGCAACAACTACACAAACCAGTGGGTCGCTCATCGCCAACCCACTACACCCTCACCCTCACCCTCAAACTGGTGACATGGTCTTTTGGGACTGACTAGGCTGTTAATCACCCTTGGTCCACCGATAGCCTCTCCTCCACACCGTAGCTCGCCTGGTCTACTCCCACGATTCAGCACAGTCCGAAACCAAATCAGGAAGTGCCTACTGATGGGAGCCCTCTGTCAGGACGGCATGTCTAACGCTGAGGAGTCCCTACACGGATCCAATGAAGGGAAGAGAAACAGCCTACCCACATGGATACGATCCACTTGGATCCGCCGACACCGATCTCAACTCTACAAATGTCATGAATTCTTGCGAGTTCCTGCAGGGCGCATAACTAAGATGCGGGGAAGCATATATTATAACCACAAGGTTATAATATTCTCTAAGGCATGCTAATTACAAAACTCGCATTTGATTTAAATAAATTAAACTAAATGGGAAGCATGCGTAGGTCGAGGCTTTCCTAGCATGAAAACATGGTATCAGGATGCTTGGGCCTTCACACATATCATAAGGGTACATATCCCTAACATGCATGGCCTAGGGTGGCATGGATACTACATAATAATCATGCATGCATAGTTTACAATTAATACTATCTAATATGCAATTATGGTGCCTCAGGGGAGGGCAATGCACGCCTAAGTGCATCGAACGCCTCCCAACTGGGTTGGGTTGTCCCACTCACCAATACCCGGGTCGTCGCGTGATCGCCCGTCAAGATCTGCAAGACATGGGAAACCGAAACGGTGAGATAAAATACACAAATACGCAAGAAATACTCTAAAATTACCCAACACTCGAACAAGAATGCATACGGCCCGTACGCACGCGAGTTCGAGTGCCCCGACACACTCCCGCACCCCCGGGCAGCCATGCACACGGCCACACGCACGCACGTGCACGGGTGCGCACGCACGCACGCAGCCCCGCGCCCCGGGCGCACTGCCGCGCCCCTGCCCGCACGCCCAGACATGCCGCACGCTAGCGCGCACGCTTGCGAGTGCCCGCGCGCACTGCTCATCCAGCCCCGGGTGCACCAGCACGCACTGCGCCCCAGCGCAGCACCTCGCGCGTACCCCCGCACGCACTGGGCCCCAGCGCAGTACCCCCGCGCCCACTGCTGCTCCCCTACGCAGCAGCCGCTCGCATGCCCGCGCGTACAGCCCGCGCGTACGTGCGCACGCCCGCCAGCGCACCCGACTGCACCAGCGCACCCGCCTGCGCCTGCCTGCGCTTACCTGTGCGCGCAGGCTCGCCCGCACGCGCGCGGATGACCCCGCACGAGCGCCCGAGCCATTCCACACACCCCCAACAGCCCCCCCAACCCCCTAACCACCATGCATGCCATGCATACCCATAAGAAACCCTAAACAAGCATCTACACAAAAAAAGGAAGGAAGAAAGCTTACCCAAGGGAGGAAAGGAAAGGAGAGATCTTCGGGTGCTCTTCGCGCACCGATTTTCCACCACCAAAGCCACCACTGCCAAGACCTCCCTCAGCCCTAAAGGTGGCTGAAAACAGAGGTAAAAAGGGGCTAAGTGAGGAGGAAAAACAAAGGGGAATGCGAATCCGAGACCATGGAAAGATAGATCGGGTCCTCACCTTCCTTTTCTCCTTCTAGGGTTTCTTCTTCCAAGCACCCTAGCTAGATCAAATAGTGGATTTAAAGAGAAGATGAGAGAGCTTGAGAGAGGTGGAGAAGAAGATGAATAGCATTTACTATACTTGGGCGTGGACCTCTTTAAGTCACCACACACACCACACACACACACTCACCACTCACCACTCGAGTATCCGGATGGCTCCTTACGAGGCGCTCTATGGTCGCAGCTGCAGGTCCCCCTTGTGTTGGGACGAGGTCGGAGAGCGCCAGTTGGAGGGACCAGAGATCGTTCACCAAACCTCAGAGATGGTGAAGACGATTCGCGAGCGTATCCGAGTCGCTCAGAGTCGTCAGAAGTGCTACGCCGACCGTCGTCGCCGTGAGCTCTCCTTCGAGGTTGGTGACCATGTCTTCTTGAAGGTGTCCCCAATGAAGGGTATCTTCCGTTTCGGTGTGAGGGGCAAGCTGAGTCCGCGTTTCATTGGGCCGTTCCTCATCCTCGAGCGAGTTGGAGAGGTGACCTACCGCATAGCTCTGCGCCAACAGTTGGCTCAGGCCCATGACGTCTTCCATGTCTCGCAGCTGAGGCGCTATGTCCACGATCCTGCTCACGTCATCCCGTTCGAGCCGCTCGTCTTCGAGCCGGACTTGTCTTTCGTGGAGCAGCCGATTGAGATCCTGGACCGCCGCGAGAAGAGGCTCCGCACCAAGACCGTCCAGCTGGTCAAGGTGCGATGGCAGCACCGTTCTGGTGCCGAGGCCACTTGGGAGCTCGAGGACGCCATGCGTGACGCGTATCCGCATCTTTTCCCTTCTTAGATGTTGTATTTATTTTGAGGACAAAATTTCCTAAGGGGGGGGAGAATGTTATATATGTGTCACTTTTTGCCTTCTGGTAACCATTGGAGCATTTTGGCAGTTTTTGAGTTTTTTCGTTTTTCGATCGGAACCGCTAAAATTTTGGACTGTTAGCTATTATCCTGAGTTTGAGGACTCCGATTGAAAATCTAACTGCATATTATGTGTCCTGGTGCCATTCCAAGCCACTCACGAAAATTTCATCGAATTCCGGTAACGTTTTAGAATTTTACAGTTCCGGGGCGTATCTGGGTTTTGACCGAGCGAGAAGTCATTGGGAGAGTTGACTTGGTCAAAGTGGGCCCATGACTTGGTCAACCCCTTTTGTTTTTTTGTGTGGTTGAGTTGACCCAAGTCAAATCTCACTTAATCCTCTCTAATCCTCCCTTAAGCCCTAATCAAACCTAGTTAACCCTAATCTAATTGTGTTGACTTATTTAAGTGAGCTAAATCTCTCCCTCACTATTCATCATCTTCCCCAAATTGATTTTCTCTCTCCCCCTCTCTCTTTTTCCACCTTTTACCCTAGTTAGAGAGCTTGGACCTCAAAACCCAAAGAAGAGAAAGGTAAGGGGAGCTCCCGATCTATCCACCGGTGGTTTCGGATTCGAGTTCCGGTGTGTTTAGCCCCTTCTCACGCCGTCTTTTCTCCTCTGTTTTCAGCCATTTCGAGGGCTGAGGAAGTGCTCGGTGGTGGTGGCCTTGGAGGAGGTGTTTCGGTGCGCGGAGAGCAACCGAACTTCCCTTCTTCCCCTCGGTAAGCCCTCTTTCCCCTCTTTTATTGCATAGATGCTTGTTAGGAGGTCGGATTTGGGGTTGGGAGGCGGCGGTGGGTGGCCGTCGGAGGGCTGTGGTGGTGGTCGGAGGCCTTGGGGTGGTCGGTGTTGGTGGTAGAGGAGCTTGGGTAGGGAGCAAGGCTGTCCGGGCAGGGTGTTGGGCAGCCCCAGGAGGTTTGGCGGCAGGCGCAGCAGGTGGACGCACCAGGTGGTCGGGCGCGCGGGTGCGTGCGCGCAGGCGTGCGCGCGGCGTGCGCTCGGGTGGTGCTGCAGGCGTGCTGGGCGTGTAGGGCGTGCAGGGCGTGCAGGGTAGACTGGCAGGGCTAGCTTGGGTAGGATGGCTGGGCTGTGCGCGCGGGCAGGTCGGGCTGGCAGGCTGGGCGCGCAGGCGAGCAGGGCAGGAGGTGCTCGGGCATCAGGCGAGCAGTGCCGGGCGTGCAGGCGAACGGTGCTCGGGCCACTCGGCGACGCGTGCAGGCAGGCAACGCGGGCAGCAACGTGGCATGCTGGCAGGCGCGCTGGGCGCGTGCTGCCAGGCGCGCTGGGCGCGTGTTGCGCGTGCGTGCGCGTGGGCGCTGGGTGAGGGTCCCGGGTGCTGGGCGCTGAGCGCTGGGAGCTGGTCGCGGATACCGGGTGTGCTGGGTAAGGGTGCTGAGCGATGGGCGCAGGGGCGCTGGGCGCTGGGCACCGCAGTGGTGTATGCGCGCGGGGCGCTGGGTTGAGGCGCAGTCGTGCGCGCGGTGAGGAGGGTAGAGGCTGGTGGTGCGCGCGGGGCGAGGTGGTGCGCGTGGGGTGCGTGCGGGGCGAGGGGCTGCGCGCGGGGCGTGCGGGGTGCTCGCGGGCCAGCGCGAGGCGTGCGGGGTGTGCACGGGCGGCTGCGCTGGGGCGCAGGGGGCGCGAGGTGCACCCGGGAGGTTCGGCGGTGCGCGGTGTGCTTTGGCAGAGGCGCGGCGGTGCACCCGGGCGGTCGGGCAGCCTTGCGGGTGGTTGCCGGCCGTGCGGGTGGTTGCCGGAGTGCTCGGGCTAGCGTGCGTGCGGGTCGTATGCACGTTTGCCCGAGTGTTGGGTGTTTAGTTGTGGGTTTTGTATGTTTTTGGTATTTTAGAGTATTTATGTATTTTACTCACCGTATAAATGTCTGTCTTGCAGATCTTGGCGGACGGTCGCGCGACGACCCGAACTTCGGTGAGTGGGACAATCCAACCCAGTAGATAGGGGTCATACGCATTTGGGCGTATACCGACCTCTCCTGGGGCACCATGGATGTATATTAACCAACAGTAATATGTAATCCATGCTTGCATGATTTAAATGTAGAATGCGTGCTACCTTGGTCTTTGTATGTTAGGGACTTGCACCCTTAGGATAGGTGTAAGAGCCATGCACCATGCCCCCTGTTTTCATGCTAGGAAACCTCGGCCTATGCATGCGTCCTACTAGTTTATTTATTAAATTAAATGCTAGTGTATGTTAAATCGCATGCCTTAGATAATATTATAGGGAGGAGCCTTGCGAGGTCAACATTGAGACCCGTGTTAGGGTACTCCGTGTTCCTTGTTTGGTTGTCGGGATGTCCTGTATCGGGACCTCATGCTGCCCACCCAAGGTTTCTAGTCCCATTAATATTATAAGTAATGTTATATAACTGGTATGATTATTAGCAATTCTAGTGAATATTATAGGGGAGGGGCCTTGCGAGGACAGCGGTGAGACCCGGGTTAGGGTACTTCGTGTTCCTTGTTTGGTTGTCGGGGTATCCTATATCGGGAACTCACGCCGCCCTCCCGAGTTCTTTCCCCCAATGATATTACAACCTTGCTTTTATTGTACATATTCCCCGCATCTTGGTTATGCGCCCTGGAGGAATTCTGAAGAGTCCAGGTCATTAGAGTTGTAGAGACGTGTTGTCGGCGGATCCGAGTGGATCGTATACGTGTGGATAGGCTGTTCTATTTCCCTTCGTTGGATCCGTGTAGAGACTGCCCCAGCGTGATAAGGTCGTCCCTTCCGAGGGCTCCCATCAGTAGGCGCCTCCCGATATTTGTGACGGACTGCGCTGAAGTTATGGGTGAAGGCCAGCGGCCTACGGAGTGGAGGAGAGACTATCGGTGGACCAAGGGTGACCAACAGCCTAGTCAGTCCCAATATCCTATGTCACCCGTGGTAGCGTGAGGGTGAGGGTGTAGTGGGTTGGCGATGAGCGACCTACTGGATTTGTGATCGGATGATTATCAGTCCCAATAGCCTATGTCACCCATTGATGGGTGAGGGTGAGGGTGTGGTGGTTCGGCGAGGTACGAACCACTGGATTATGTTGTTATGTCACTTAGAGGCTGGATAAATAATGGAATTATGGTAAATATTGTCTGTGATGCATGGGTTGTGCTGTTCACTGAGCGTGTGGCTCACCCCTCGCATATGTTTTCCCCAGTTGCCACTGAGCCTGAGCTTGAGCCGGAGCAGCAGTTGGAGCTTTCCGAGGGATTCCTTCAGTAGCGGAGCAGCGCCACGTTCCGCGAGTGCCAGAGGTTATCAGCATCCCTTCTTGACTGTATGTATTTTATTTCCATGCTTGGCACGCATCTGTGTATATTCAGTTGTATTTGGTGTATATTGGCTCTCACAGGACAGATGATTGAGTATCGAGTCTGTAGAATGTTTATTTACAGATTCAGTCTTTTGCTTCCACATTTGGTGTATATATCATGTCAGCCCCTTGTTATCTGTGTGTCATTCTGGTTGTTTGTGTATGATATATTATTGACCTCCTGTGTAGATTCTGATATTTTATATACACTTGCCGCGTCCCGGGGACGGCCGCCCTGGGGCGTGACATTGCTGGGCGCTGGTCACGGGTGCTGGGTGTTGGGCGCCGTGCGCGGGTGTGCGCGTGGGGCGCTGCGCAGAGGCGCGGTGCGTACCACGCGCAGGGGGCCGCGTACGGGTGCTGCGTACAGGGCGCCGTGCGGGTGTGCGCGATGGGGCGAGCGGTGGTGCGCGCGGGGCGCAGTGGGCGCGCGGTGCACTTGGGGGGATTTGGCGGAGTGTCCGGGCGTGTGGGCTGGGCTCGGCAGCGCGCTGGGCGTGCGGGCCGGGGCTCGGCTGGGCGCCTGGGGCGAGTGGCTGCCCGGGGGGGTTCGGGAGTCGGGGTGCTCGGACTCGCGTGCGTACAGGCAGTATGTACGCTTGTCCAAGTGTTGGGTATTTTTGTGTATTTTTGTGGTATTTTGTGTATTTTACTCACCTAGTTGATTACCCTGTCTTGCAGATCTTGATGGACGGTCGCGCGGCGACCCGGTTATCGGTGAGTGGGACAACCCAACCCAGTTGGGAGGCGCTATATGCACTTGGGCGTATACCGTCCTCCCCTGGGGCACCGCAGTTGATATTAACTTGTTATATGTAATCCATGCAAGCATGATTAGTGTGTAGAATGCATGCCACCCTAGACTTGTATGTTAGGGACTTGCACCCTTAGGATATGTGTATGAGCCGTGCATCCTATCACCTCATTATCATGCTAGGAAAGCCTCGACCTATGCATGCGTCCTATTAGTTTGATTTACTAAATTAAATGCAGACTTATGATATCTTTAGCATGCCTTAGGGAATATTAAGGGGGCCTTGTGAGGTCAACATTGATACCCGGGCTAGGGTACTCCGTGTTCCTTGTTTGGTTGGCGGGATGTCCTATATCGGGACCTCAAGTTGCCCTCCCAAGGTTTGTTTTCCCCATTATTATTTTATATGTTCCTCGCATCTTGGTTATGCGCCCTGCAGAAATTCTGAAGAATTCAAGACATTAGAGTTGTATAGATGTGTTGTCGGCGGATCTGAGTGGATCATATGCGTATGGATAGGCTGTTCTGTTCCCTTCGTTGGATCCGTGTAGAGACTGCCCCGGCGTTAGAAAGGCTGTCCCGTGCAGGGGCTCCCATCAGTAGGCACCTCCTGATTTGGGACGGACTGTGCTGAGTGTGAGGGTGGCCAAGTGGCCTACGGAGTGGAGGAGAGACTATCGGTGGACCAAGGGTGACCAACAGCCTAGTCAGTCCCAATATCCTATGTCACCTATTGAGGGGTGAGGGTGAGGGTGTGGTGGGTCGGCGATGTAGCGACCCACTGGATTTGTGTATGGATGATTATCAGCCTAGTAAGTCCCAATATCCTTTGTCACCTATTGAGGGGTGAGGGTGTGGTGGTTCGGCGATGTAACGACCCACCGGATTCATATTGGTTATGCCACTTTGAGGCTTTTAATGATTATTTGTGGTTGATATAAATTGTGATGCATGGGTTGTGCTATTCACTGAGCGTGTGGCTCACCCCTCGCATAATTATTTTCTCCAGTGATTACCAAGGCGGACTTGAAGGAGGAGCTCCCCGAGAGACTGCACTAGTAGCGGAGTAGCGCCACGTCCCGCGAGTTTTTGAGGCCATCAGCATCCTTTTGATTGTATGTATATATATTCCATGCTTGGGCACCTAGTTTGGATTGTATGTGGATGTTTGTGTTTATATTGGCTCTCACAGGACATATGATTATGTATCGAGTCTGTAATGTGTTGTTGATTTACAGATTCAGTCTTTTTAGCTTCCGCTATCTGTGTATACATCATATCAGCCTCTTTGTTGTCTTTGTTATCTTTTTAGCTGTTGTTTATGGTATGCTATTGATCTCCTGTATTGACTGCTGATATCATGTATATGCTTGCCACGTCCCGGGGACGGCCGCCCTGGGGCGTGACAAGTAAAGAGCTCGAACTCCTCGCCATAGAGGTAGTGCCTCCACATCTTCAGCGCAAAGATGATCGCTGGTAACTCTAAGTCGTGGGTGGGGTATGTCACGCCCCAGGCGTCCCCGAGACGTGGCAAAATAAAATATAATATCAGTTATCAATACCTGAGGTCAATAAGGACACCAACAACAATACACAAGGCGGCAAAGCAAGATAATGATAACTGACTGAAAAGCGGAAGCATAATATATAACAATGTTTGTAAATCAAAAACATTATTACAGACCCGAATACACAATCAATGTCCTGTGGAAGCCAAGTCTAGACCAAAGAAAATACAACCTGTGCCACATGCACGATTTACAAAGCATAAATGACTCTAGGAATGCTGACAGCCTCGCACTCGCCACCCGCCGGCAGAACGCTCCACGCCCATAAGACCACGCCACAGGAAAGCTCCAGCTCCACGCCCAACACTACCCCTGAAAAGAAACAGTATGCGAGGGGTGAGCTACAAGCTCAGTGAGTGGCTGGAAACCAATCACCATTCTACAGTTCAATACATAATCAGTTCCCTTTTTCAAGGAAAAACATGGGTAGAAACCCAAGGATCACTGGGTCACGCGGCGGCGCGACCAACCTCACCCCCACCTTCACTCTCGGAGGGAGTCTTTTGGGACTTATGGGAAGAGACCATACCGTCGGTCGAAGAGACCCGGATTTACTGGTCTAGAGACCATGCCGTCGGTCGAAGAGACCCGGATTTACTGGTCTACTCAACACTACTGGATCATCTACATCTAGATAATCGCCCATCGATGTCCTTCAACATCCATCACGAGACCGGACCCAACATCCATGGGAACGATCGAACAACGAATGGGTCACGAGGCGATGCGTCTTTGCCTCATCCACACCCTCACTCCTGAAAGGAGACATTTTGGGACTTTGGGAGAGACTTAGACTGCTTTACACCCCTGGTCCACCGGTAGCCTCTCCCCGCTCCGTAGCTTACCTGGTATACTCCCACGATTCAGCACAGTCCGAAACAAAATCAGGAGGTGCCTACGTATGGGAGCCCTCTGTCAAGATAGCCTGTCTAACGCCGGGGATGTCACTACTCGGATCCAATGAAGGGGAGAACGATTCCACACTCGCGACATCATTCATTAACACAGTTCCGGGTAGTGTCTACAACCCGATCTCCTCAACTCGAACAACCACTCTCGATACTCACTTATCGAGATATCACACACATGCATAGCAGCAACCAACACACTCATATTAACCTCAAAGTATTCATAGCCTCTAAGTGGCAAGAACTACACAATCCAATGGGTCGCTACATCGCCGACCCACCACACCCTCACCCTCACCCTCACAGGGTAACATGGTCTTTTGGGACTGACTAGGCTGTTAATCACCCTTGGTCCACCGATAGCCTCTCCTCCACTCCGTAGCTCGCCTGGTCTACTCCCACGATTCAGCACAGTCCGAAACAAAATCAGGAGGTGCCTACTGATGGGAGCCCTCTGTCAGGACGGCCTGTCTAACGCTGAGGAGTCCCTACACGGATCCAACGAAGGGAAGAGAAACAGCCTACCCACACGGATACGATCCACTTGGATCCGCCGACACCGATTGCAACTCTACTAATGTCATGAATTCTTCAGAATTCCTCCAGGGCGCATAACTAAGATGCGGGGAGACATATATTATAACAACACGATTATAATATTCTCTAAGGCATGCTTGCAACTATATGCTCACATAATCCCCTAGGATGCGGGGAGACATATATCATAACCACAAGGTTTCAATATTCTCTAAGGCATGCTCACATTCTGATTTAATTAGATTAAACTAGATGGAAACATGCATAGCTCGGGGCTTGGTGTCTAGGCATGCATAGGCCGCTATACATGATATAAGGGTGCATATCCCTAGCATACAAAGTCTAAGGTGGCATGGATACATCATATTGATCATGCATAGATCAAGGCTTTTAAGTACAGGACATGGTGTCCAGGCATGTACGGGTCTCTATACACGATACATGGATGTATATCCCTAGCATGCAAAATATCAACATATTAGTTAGGGGGCCCCTTCGAAGCGCGACGCGCGTCTACGCGGTTCGAGCGCATCCCTAGAGAGGGGGGCGGGATTGGAATAAAATCACTCACCTTACAACCTGGGACCTCGCGCATCCCATCCGACGAGATCTGCAAGGTAGGGGAATCGAACTGGTGAGAAACAACACAATTTATACATAGAAATCATTAGAAATACCCCATACTCGGACTAGCATGCACACGGGCTCGCACGCATGCGGGCACGCATGTACGCACGCGAGTCCGAGTGCCCCGAAACCTACCCGAACCCTTGGGCAGCCGCGCGCCTGCCCGCCCACCCAGACGCGCTGCCGCACGCACGCGCACGCTTGCGCGCGCCCGCGCGCACTGCACGTCCAACCCGCGCCCTCGCACAGCACCCCGCGCACGCCCCAGCACGCGCACGCACGCACGCGCACGCACTGGCCCCCAGCCTCGCGCCCAGGCGCATGCCCAGGCGCCCTGCCAGCGCGCGCGCACGCTCGCGCACGCTCGCGCGCACGCCTACGCACCCCCGCTCACGCCTGCACCCGCACGCACTCCCGCGCTCACCCGCGCACCCGCGCGCACGCGCCCGCGCGCGTCTGCGCGCCCGCCTGCGCGCGCGCCTGCGCGCGCACGCGCGCAGACTGCGCCCAGCGCGCGCCCAAGCCATCCCAACCTCATTTTAACCCTTCCCAACCCCTCACACACACCCTAACCCATCTACCTAGCATGCATGACCTCCCAACCAACCCTTAAGCCAAGAAAACCAAGAAAAGAAGGGGAGGAGCTCACCTTGGGAGGGGAAAGAAAGGGGGAGGTTCGGGTGCCCTTCGTGAACCAAAACGCCGCCACCGAGACCACCACCACCACCTCTCCTCAGCCTTCTCCTTGGCTGAAAAACAGGGGGGGGGGGGGAAGGATCATGAGGGGAGCTTGAGAGAGAGGAGAAGACAAGAACACAACAACACCTACACCAAGATTCACCACCACTTCCTCCTCCACCTTCTCCTTCTCATTTAGGCTTTTCAACAAACACATGGTGGGTGTGTTTGCAAGAGAGAAAGAGAGACAAGAAAGGTTGTCGTGAGATTTGGGAGGGGAGAGAGAGTGAGAAGAGATCTTTATGCACAAATATCTTAAGGGGGAATTACTAAGTCGCTCTTCGACTAGAAATTCTGCTCAAGCTTCACTGGAACAGCCACAACTTCCTCGATACAGCTCCGAATTGCACAATTCCAAGTCCGTTGGAAAGCGAAGAGGATAATATACAACTTTCATGTTCATGCCAAGATTAAGCAATCCCTCCAGCTATTCCGAAATTAGAGCTAAACATCGAGCAGGGCTGCTGCCAGAATTTCCATCCCCGGGGTATACTTGGAAAAATACCCATAACTTTTACTACAAGAATCCAGTTGATCTAATTCCACTTCTGCGCGAAAGCCAACTCAAAACTGGACATCTCATAGTAAACTCATATTTAAACCTCTTCATCTTGGATTTTAAAAAAATCAAATCCAAATACCAAATTGGAATACATAACTTCTAGGAGAAAAAAAATTATGTAGCCAAATTTTAAATCCGAGCGCTCCAAATGACACATGCACAACAGGGTAATTCTGCTCATGGGGCTTCAACTGATGCGACGCGTAAGCCACAATCTTACCGTGCTGCATCAGGACGCAACCCACACCCAACCGCGATGCATCGGAGTAAACTGCGAACCAACCACTCCCAGACGGAAGGGTAAGAACTGGCGCTGAGGTGAGCCTTCGCTTCAACTCCAGGAAGCTCTCCTCGCAAGCCGGGGACCACTCGAACTGGACATCCTTCCGAGTGAGGCGGGTAAGAGGTACAGCTATCTTCGAGAAACCCTCGACAAACCTGCTGTAATAACCCGCCAAGCCCAGGAAGCTCCAAATCTCTGTGGGGTTCGACGGTCGACGCCAATTCGACACGGCGAGAGTCTTGTCCTGGTCCACAGATATGCTCTCACCGGAAATTACATGGCCCAAAAAAGCCATACGCTCCAACAAAAACTCGCACTTGCTGAACTTGGCGAACAACTGATGTCTGGCCAAAGTCTCCAAGACAAGGCGGAGATGGTGAGCGTGCTCCTCTAGACTCCTCGAGTACACCAAGATGTCATCGATGAAGACTACTATGAAGGAGTCGAGTAAGGGCCAAAACACCCGGTTCATCAAATCCATGAAGGCCGCTGGCGCATTCGTCAACCCAAACAGCAGCACTCTGAACTCGTAGTGCCCATAACGGGCGTGAAAGGCCGTCTTTGAAATGTCTGACTCCCGGATCTTCAGCTGATAGTAGCCCGAACGGAGATCGATCTTAGAGAAGACTCGCGCTCCCTGGAGCTGGTCAAACAGATCATCAATCCGCGGCAAGGGGTACTTGTTCAGCTGCCTGTAATCGATACAAAGCCGCTGCGAACCGTCCTTCTTCCACACAAATAGAACAGGGGCTCCCCACGGAGAAACACTCGGACGTGCGAAGCCCTTCTCCAGCAACTCCTCCAACTGCTCCTTGAGCACCTTCAGCTCTGCTGGGGCCATCTGGTACGGAGCTCTCAAAATTGGCTCGGTCCCTGGAATCAGATTTATCTCAAACTCGATCGCGCGATCCGGCGGTAATCCCGGAAGATCATCGGGGAAAACCTCGGGATACTCTGCCACGACTGGAGTCTGACTGATATCTGCCTGTAGCGGTGCATCCTCCTGAGCAATGTACGCCAGAAAACCCTCGCATCCTCCCTGAAGGAGTCTCCACGCCTGAATGGACGACACGAACCCCAAAGGGGCTATGTCACGATCGCCCACGAACTGGAAGGACCTCCGACCCGGAAGGTGGAAAGACACCGACTTGGCAAAACAGTCGATGCTGGCGTGACTAGCTGAAAGCCAATCCATTCCCAGGATGGCATCGAAGTCCGTCATAGCGAGCTCTACCAACTCCACTGGAAACTCATGCTCTGCAACCACCACCGTACACCCTCGGTACACAGAACGGAGGAGAATACGGTCTCCGACGGGCAATGATATCTCCAAGATAACATCAAGAGGGGCGGACGCCACGCCCATCCGTCTCGCGAAAGCGGGAGACACGAACGAGTGCGTGGCTCTGGAATCAAATAACACATATGCAGGGAGCTGGGAGATCTGAACAATACCTCGGACCACGCTACCTGAAGCCTGCGCCTCCTCGGCCGAAAGTGCTGCAACTCTGCCCTGAACAAACTGCAGCTGAGGAGCAGGGGCACGCCTCGCAGGCTGCCTCCTCTGGTCAACTTGGCCACCCTGTGGCTGCTGCTGCTGACGCTGAGGCTGCTGCTGCTGCTGGCGCTGAGGCTGCTGCTGCTGCGGAGGCAGCACGCGGGGTCGGCCAGCATCTGGGCAATTATACAAAATATGCCCGATGCGCTGACAGTGGTAACAGCGCCGCGTCTCTGGTCGCCTGGACTGGACTGGTACTGCTGCAATGGGTGCTGGACCTCGCACTGGCACCACATCAACTGGAATAGCGGCAACCACTGACTGATCAAAGCGGGGCCGCTTCCTCCTGCGCTATCCCTGATCCTGGCTCCTGGGAGGTCTCTGCTCTACTGAAGGGGTTGGAACCCCCATGGAGGCCCCGAGGTCTCGCTCGACTGTCTTCGCCCGAGACACCAAGTCCGAGTACCTCGTAAACGCCTGGGAAGAGACATGCACCCGAATGGTGCTGATGAGACCCATCTCAAATCGACGACACCGCGTCTCCTCGTCCATCACCAAGGCTGGGGTGAACCTGGAAAGCCTCGTGAAGCGCGTAGAGTAGTCCGCGACTGACATGGAGCCCTGCGTCAGCTGCTCAAACTCCCGCATCACGATCTGTCGCGTCGAAAACGGGAAGTACTCCTCCAGGAAATACTTCCGGAACCCCGCCCACAAAAGCCGCTCCACTCCCTCTGGAATGTCCACCGATCGGGTAGCCCACCAGTCGGCGGCGCTACCTCTCAGCATGAAGGTGGCCAGGGAGACTCGCTGGCGATCGGTGCAGTGCATGGTCGAGAAGATCTTGTCCACCTCCATCAACCATCTCTCAGGGGCAAGGGGATCCGCCGTCTGTCCATGGAACTCGGGAGGGTGGAGCTTCAGAAAGGCTGTAAGGCCACTCTGGTGCACTCACGCTGCAGCCTCTAGCTCCACCACCCTCACCAGGGGATCCTGAACTCCTACCACGGGAATCACCACGGGAGCAGGGGGTACATCGGGTACCACAGGCGGATCTGCCACTAAGGGGACCTGTGGAACTGCATCACGGGCCGCCCTCAGCTCCTGTATCTCTCTAGCCTGCTCAGCTAACGCCCTTGTCTGGGCCTCTAATGCTCTGGTCTGAGTCTCCACCAGATCTTCTATCCGAGCGTAAGCACGCTCCCATGCAGGAGGCTCCTGCGCCAATCCTGGCCCCATAGCCGAGGACTCTCCAGTAGCATCCTCGCCTCTAGTAGGTCCGGGAACCTCCAAAGGCCGAGAGGGACCACGTCCACGCATTCCTCTGCGAGGAGGCATATCAGCAACCTAAGAAAACCAGACACTAGGATCAGAATACTCATATAGAAATCCTAGGACTCATCTCTACGAAAAGAAGACCATTGGCTCTGACAGGACCAGGCTCTGATACCAACTTTTGTCATGCCCCAGGGCGGCCGTCCCCGGGACGCGGCAAGTGTATATATGATATCAGCAATCTAAACAGGAGGTAAATAATATACTCGAAACAACATCAACAATGACAACACAGACAACAATGAGGCTGACATGATATATACACAAATAGCAGAAGCTAAAAGACTGAATCTGTAATTCAAAAACATATTACAGACTCGATACATAATCAACTGTCCTGTGAGAGCCAATATATATAAAGACATCCAAATATAATACAAACGCGCGCTCAAGCACGGAATACAATACATACAAGCAAAGGGGGATGCTGAATGGCCTCTCACAAGAAGAACGTGACACTGCTCCGCTACTGCTGACGTGCCTCAGGGAGCTCCTCCTGCGGATCCGACTCAGATATCACTGGAGAAAAATATATGCGAGGGGTGAGCCACACGCTCAGTGAATAGCACAACCCATGCATCACAATTCATATTAACCTCAAATCAATCATAGCCTCTAAGTGGCAACAACTACACAAACCAGTGGGTCGCTCATCGCCAACCCACTACACCCTCACCCTCACCCTCAAACTGGTGACATGGTCTTTTGGGACTGACTAGGCTGTTAATCACCCTTGGTCCACCGATAGCCTCTCCTCCACACCGTAGCTCGCCTGGTCTACTCCCACGATTCAGCACAGTCCGAAACCAAATCAGGAGGTGCCTACTGATGGGAGCCCTCTGTCAGGACGGCCTGTCTAACGCTGAGGAGTCCCTACACGGATCCAATGAAGGGAAGAGAAACAGCCTACCCACACGGATATGATCCACTTGGATCCGCCGACACCGATCTCAACTCTACAAATGTCATGAATTCTTCAAAATTCCTCCAGGGCGCATAACTAAGATGCGGGGAAGCATATATTATAACCACAAGGTTATAATATTCTCTAAGGCATGTTAATAACAATAACTCACATTTGATTTAAATAAATTAAACTAAAAGGGACGCATGCGTAGGTCGAGGCTTCCCTAGCATGAAAACATGGTATCAGGATGCTTGGGCCTTTACACATATCATAAGGGTGCATATCCCTAACATGCAAGGCCTAGGGTGGCATGGATACTACATAATAATCATGCATGCATAGTTTACAATTAATACTATCTAATATGCAATTATGGTGCCTCAGGGGAGGGCAATGCACGCCTAAGTGCATCGAACGCCTCCCAACTGGGTTGGGTTGTCCCACTCACCAATACCCGGGTCATCTTGTGATCGCCTGTCAAGATCTGCAAGACATGGGAAACCAAAACGGTGAGTAAAATACACAAATACGCAAGAAATACTCTAAAAATACCCAACATTCGGACAAGCATGAATACGGCCCGTACGCACGCGAGTCCGAGTGCCCCGATACACTCCCGCACCCCCGGGCAGCCATGCGCACGGCCACCCGCATGCACGTGCACGGGTGCGCACGCACGCACGCAGCCCCGCGCCCTGGGCGCACTGCCGCGCCCCTGCCCGCACGCCCAGACATGCCGCACGCTAGCACGCACGCTCGTGCGTGCCCGCGCGCACCGCGCGTCTAGCCCCGGGTGCACCCGCGTGCACTGCGCCCCAGCGCAGCACCTCGCGCGTACACCCGCACACACTGGGCCCTAGCGCAGTACCCCCAACCCCCTAACCACCATGCATGCCATGCATACCCATATGCAACCCTAAACAAGCATCTACACAAGAAAAAGGAAGGAAGAACGCTCACCCAAGGGAGGAAAGGAAAGGAGGGATCTTCGGGTGCTCTTCGCGCACCGATTTGCCACCACCAAAGCCACCACTACCAAGACCTCCCTCAGCCCTGAAGGTGGCTGAAAACAGAGGTAAAAAGGGGCTATGTGAGGAGGAAAAACAAAGGGGAATGTGAATCCGAGACCATGGAAAGATAGATCGGGTCCTCACCTTCCTTTTCTCCTTCTAGGGTTTCTTCTTTCAAGCACCCTAGCTAGATCAAATAGTGGATTTAAAGAGAAGGTGAGAGAGCTTGAGAGAGGTGGAGAAGAAGATGAATAGGGGGGAGACACTATGCTTGGGCGTGGACCTCTTTAAGTCACCACACACACACCACACACACTCACACACTCACCACTTAGGACTAATTAGGTTAAGCTAGGTTTAGTTAGGTTTAGGTGCACTTTGACCTTAGTCAACCCAACCACACTAGAAAACAAAACCAATTGACCAAGTCAAGGGTCAACATCCACCAAGTCAAGTCTCCCAATGACTTTTCGCTTGGTCAAAACCCGGATACGATTCGAAACTGTGAAATTCTGAAACGTTACCGGAATTCGATGAAATTTTCGTGAGTGGCTTGAAATGGCACCAGGACACATAATATGCAGTTAGATTTTCAATCGGAGTCCTCAAGCTCAGGATGATAGCTAAAAGTCTGAAATTTTAGCGGTTCCGATCGAAAAAAGAAAAAGTTGAAAAACTGCCAGAATGCTCTAATGGTAACCAGAAGGATAAAAGTGACACATATATAACAAGAAGTGGTTTGATTCTTTCTTTTGTTGTAGTAAAAGATGCTTACGCACCTCCTGTGATCAGAGAGAGTGGAAATCAGGTTGATGCTGAAATGACCAGTCTTTATTAAAGTTTATCCGTTTTCAATCTCTCGGTAAAAGGGAAAGATGGTTGAAGACAAAAAACACAGTGTTTATTAAAGTTTTTTAGCTCAAGTATCGTAGGGATTTCTTGTTTCATCCAAAATCCTCGGGGAATTAGAAAATCAGTTTGAGATTGGTTATGAAGGGATTTTGTGTTGAAGACAAAAAACACGGGCCCATGTGAGAATGACTCTTCGAGGTGCATAGCAGAGTGGTAGGACGATTTTTACAGGTTTTCATACACAAATGAAGTTCTTTCATTCAATTTTAAAACCACCTGGAAACCATCCTTACAAAGCTCGCTATCTAATTATGAAGATTCTCGTTCCTCGCTTGCTTCTCTTCTGCATGTAAAGATAATAGGGAGTTTATCTCTCCTCACTTGGGTCGCTTCGCTTCTTCTGCACGCTACACTCCTCCTCCTTTCCTAAAACCCTCGTTAATTTAACCTTCGAAAGTATTGACTCACAAAGATCGTCTATGTTCGCCTCTTTTCCACGGCGCTTTGTTCGTTTACAGAGGCTTTTTTCACCTCTGCCATATAAAGCACGCTCTTAACTCATTCATTCCTCCAACTCTGCTCTCCCGCTACGCATCAATCTTTGTTTTCGAACTTGTTTTGCTAATCAAAATGTTGTTTATAGCTGTTCACGCTTTCCTCTTTAACTGGGATCGCCTTCCAAATACCTCGATTTATGCTTGATTCTGGACGATCAAAGTGAGTTTCTTTTTCGCTTTTCCCACTCGTACAAAGGGTGATACTCCAGCTCCGTTCCCTCCGTCTCAGTACTAACTTATATCGCTTAGCGCCTGTGAATGCTACTTCCTCGCACTGAACAACCAACTTGAATTCAATGCTAATTCCCTTACCTTTCTTAGTGCATGTATTACCTCTACGGTCTTGTTCTTTGTTCATTTGAATTGTTCCTTAGTCACCCTCTGTCTCTATCTTGATCTCTGTCTGAATAATTCTATCTTTGTTTGACATGTCCAGCTTAAGTTTCAGAAGATGATGCAGCGACTCCACCTCTTCCTCTTGGTCCTTATGTCGATGCGCATTTCTCTTTTCGTTGCTTTATCGGTGTTTTACTCTTTTTTTTTTTTTCTGTTGCTTAATGTGGTCTTTATTCCTCTCATCAGCGGTGCGGGGTGCTGAAAAAAGTCGTATGTAGAATGAATCCATCATACAGTATATAGTAACTAATGGTAAATGTATCTATCTTTTTCCCTGGCTTCAAAGAAATACACAAGACTTGATTGATCGATTGCTTAAAGTGGGTAATTGATCGGGATCAATTGCCTGATATAAGCGTAGGTACGCTGTCTTCGCGCTAGTAATAACAACCAACCCTCGATTCTTCCTTCCCTCTGGTCGCCTTCGTTTCGATACTGAAGGTCTAACCACTCGTTAGTTCCTTGGCTAGATGATTGGGGAACAGAACAAACTCACCGGAATGAACACTCCTTTCCCTGAGCATAGACAGGAGAAAGAAAGTAGGCTTTTTGGAAGTTTAGAAAGCACTCCTGACTAAAGCCAGACAGATCATCATTGGCCAACAAAAGAAGGAGGAGATTTTGTACCCGAAGACGAAAGTAGGAGACCAGAGTAACTACTTGGAGTGGAGTGGAGAACAGATGGAACGAGTGTGTATCGACCGAAGAGCGAAACTTTGCACTTCTTTGCACGGGCGCCTGAACGCGGATCGATCTTCGAAAACACATCAGCACCCTCGTCATAAATTCGAGTAAAATCGCATCACGACGATAAGAACCAAGAAGCGAAGAGGTGACGGAGAGTACAGAACAAGATAGACAAGCAATATAAATTGTGTCTATCGAACTTACTTTATTGATTAACAAAAAAAGGAAAGGCTATGGATTGAATTTTCTTACTGAGTTTCAAACTTGATTAATGGACGAAGAAGGCAAGACGAGTCAAATGCATCTTCTGCTCCTATGAACATCTTATTCCCAATTTTTGGATAGAAGTTAGACGTTTAGGCCAGTTACCTTGAAAAAGTTTAGGGAGGAGTCATTCGGGTCCATACATAAAATTAGAAAACACCGACTGACAGACAAAGATTCGCATAGTATAACGCGATAATCCAAGTCAATGAATGGGAAGGTAGGTGGCATTCAAGAAAGCAGGCCAATTCCTTTCTCGTGTTGAAGACCATCAGAAGCAAGACGTGAGACTTATGCTAGTTTCGTGAATAACTGAATATGAGAAAGATCGACCATTGACCCAAAAACCAAGCCTTTTCTTTTTATTATTTCTTTATATGCGGAAGCTCGTCTCTCGTACGTTCAGTGCGGTGGATAGGTAGGTGAGACGAAAACAGAGTTCCTAGTTCTGTGAAGACAAAGGCATTTCATTACTTTTTTTGTTCTTTCCCCGTCTACACTAAAAGAACTGCACTCATTTCCTGCTTCTCGCTCCGCGCCTTCCTGTATATTTATATCACCTAAGGTGCGTAGCAAACTCGCTTATAGAAGAGGATTTCTGATCAAAGCAATTTTCTAGATGGAGAAAGGACTGAAGAATGAAATACGTATTAGCGTCATAAGGGTATGATATTTGGGAATGCATCGATAAGAGAGAGAAAACATTGCTCATCGATCAGATACATACATATACAAGTACGCAGCGTTGTTGCTTAACCTAAAGAAAAGAAGACTTCTCCCTCCAAACTTAACGAACTCATCAAAGTGACGCACGACGAGTGGAAAGTGACCGTGATATGCTTCTACATGGTGCTGAAATAAGGGGAATGTATCAGACTACTTGACCCACTACTGGATTGATGGTTCGAATAGGTGAATATGGATGGTCTGTCTTATTAGGCCACTGCCTGAAACTCGTGTGCTTTTGTATTTTTACCCGTTCTCAGTTACTATGAATAGGACTTATTATCTTGCTTTTTCAGTCTTTTTTTCTTCGTAAATAAATTAGGCTTCTTTCTTTGTCCAGTGAATCCACTGACTGAGTTCGCTATTTTGCCATGGTTATCGAGTTTGATTTAATCAGGCTATCATCACCAACGTTCTCGCTTCCCCACTCGTGGGCTTCGTTTCTACAACTTGACTCCCCTTAACACCGGAGTCTATTTTCGAGAAGGGCGAGAGCAGTGAGGCTCAGCGGGCGGATTCATATCGAATGAATCGAATTATACACGTCGAATCACTACTTTTTTTTTCACTATTAATATAGTAGATTAATGTAGATTTGGACTTCTATATCGAAGATAGTAGAAGCAAGTACGGCTCAAAAGCCCAATGTGCGCCACAAGGCGAACAACGGTCTAGTTTTTCCGGACTTATACTTTTTTACGAAACGAAAAACGGGGGTGACAAAAGCGGACGTTAAAGAGGCGCTCAATCGCTACACTAAGTTGGGCAATCCTCGCTCTACAACTTCACTTCTTCGGCCTCAACTAACGGATAAAAGCAAAGATATATTATTGAATGATATTGGCCTAGGGGATGTTAGTAAGACAAATGATAAATGAATAGAACACCTTGATTAGGATAGAGGTTGAGCAAGATAAAGGTATGGTATATCTTCTTTGGTAACTATAGTGAGAGTGGAAGTACAGTGTTTGGTTGAGAATGCTTCCATTGTTGTTCTAATTACAATAGTTAGAGTCGTTGTTGTCTTCACTGCGCTTTACACATTTATATCGCTTTTCCTGCATCTTTCTTCTTTATGTCGTCGTTGGCCTCGGCTGCTTGTTCTTCTCTTACCTAAAACTTCCTCCACTGAAGTTCCATCACCTAACTTCGAGAGCCATGCTTCCTTCTTTCCGTGTAAAAAATACATAGAACAAAGAGAAAGAGCTCCGTTACTCTTCCAGGTAGAAGGAGCAGACCCTGGTCATCGATATTTGGAATTGATAAAGTTTCTCTTTTCCCGTTCATCCCCCTTGATGGAGACTGTTGAGAATTTCTTTTTGTATCTTTCGTATGGACCCACTATTTTAACTAATTTATCTGGTTTTAAAATGCATCAGTCTAGGTTTACTTCACTACAAGAAAAACCATTTTTTGCGACGGTTTGAAACCGTCGCAAATAGCCTATATAACCGTCGCAAATACCCTTTTGCGACGGTTCTGCGACGGTTTGGGTTCCGTCGTACCAAACGGCGTCGCAAAAGAATAGCAGCGGTTTTTAGCCGTCGCAAATATCTTTTATAGCGGTTTTGCTACCGTCGCAAATAATCCGTCGCAAATACTTCCTTTTTTACTATAGTAGTGTAAACTACATGTTTTGCGACGGATAAACTAGCTGTCGCAAAAAACATTTTTTTTTTATTTTTTGACTTTTGCGACAGAGACTTAAACCGTCGCAAATAATGTTTTTATTTTTTTTATTTTTATTTGAGATTTTAGAAAGACATGCAATAGATCCCATAAGATCAAAAATAAAAATAAATATTTTACTAAGCCTGTAGATGGCTTCTCTTGATAAGTGTCTTGCAGACAACTTAGATTGTCTTAGACATAGTAATTTGGTGTATTTATGTGGTGATTTAACATAAAGAACACACATACCATAAACTTTAAACAAAAAGAACTGCTATTAGAAGATGTTTCTGACTGATCAGCCAGTTTACTAAACATGATCATTTTTACACATAAAAATAAGAGAAGTGAGGGAGTGGCAACGCAATTGCTAAATTTAACCAAGACTTCAAATACAAATTTCAAATCAACTGTTCAATTTCAATGAAACCGGATACATACAGCTATCCTTTTGCTGATTTAAGCCACCCTCAGCATGTATGAATATGGATTGTGCTCCCAATAAGGTAATTCAAATTGTCTCGACGTTCTGCGCATGGCTTCCATGAAGTTGTAGCCGAATAGGGATTCTCCCAAAGTGATGGTTCCTCTTTAACCTGTTTACAAAAAAATATATATCTTGAATCATAACAGACAAAAAATGCATAAGGTAGCATATCAACACAAAACTTGTTCTTCTGAAAGAAAGGTTATACTTACACATGGACACCGAAGGATGATCCCATCTTTGTGACAAAGATATGGTCCATTCTACATTAAAATGAAGGAAAATCAATGTCTATTTAAATAAAAAAAAAGATGCAGGCACACAATGATAAGATGTCAAAGATATATAGTTTTTCCTGCCTTCAGTAACTTGCACCTTGTCAATTTTTAGATGGTGTGGTTGCAAAAGCCCATACAATGATCAGATGCCAAAAGAATAGCAAAAAAAATGTCAATGTGTGGAAATAAGGAAATATCTATTTCATTCACTACACAAATATCTTAAGAAGACAGATTGCCAGGTCCCATAATTGGTAAAGGCAGAATCTTGTGATTCTTACTAAGCATTTTTTTAAACAAGCATAATGCATGACTTTTCTTAATAGAAATAGATTTGAGAGTCTTAGACTTCAACAGAAACAACTGTACATGTAGATATAGAAGCAAATTTAAATAGTAAATCATGGCTTAATGAGGTAACAAACACCGCAACATGCACATGTTTAACATGCACATGTTTAAAAGAAACTAACATAAAAAGCTTTTCATGATTTCATCCAAACAGTTTACTTTGCAGATTATTATCCAAGATCACATCAAATCAAGGTGCCTTCCTCACAATTTTTCCAGAGCTCTCATGCTAAACTCTTCTCCCTTTCATGCCCACATCTCACTTCATATATCACAAAACACATGCTATCTTTAGTCAATTTCAGATCAATTAATCCCACATGAAGCTAAACACTGAAAGCTTGCACACCCCGTGCATTCCCAAGACTGTCTCTTCCCAATTTCCATTTCCCCACATTCCCAAGTCTAAAATTTATGTATTTTATTTGCAAACTAACTACACAAGAAACCGATGTACAATCCAGTGGCAATCTCAACTACTATAAAAGATCTCTTAGGTGTTAGACAAGCTATTAATTTCCAAAAATCAACAGACTTAATTTGCAGTGACTTTGACAGAAATGGGATGCTATAAAAGAAAGCAGCAATCAATTGGGGAAAAATGACACATCTCAGATTTCGCTTACAATTTCGCACCCTGATTAAAAAGAAAATCTCAGGATAACTCAATTTCCAAAAATGTATGCATGAAACCCCACTCTGACAACCATAACCACCTTTACAGCACATCCAACAATCCAGGTTCCTAGCCAAGTCTTAAACCAACTAATTTTAACGGTACCCAGTAACAAAAGTTTGTTTAATGTGTTACTATATTCCAAAAAACAACATTTCCAGACCATAGTCATAAAGTTCAAATATGGCAGATATTTAGCAAAGATTATGAAAATGTTATAAGTGACCCAACCTAAATACAAAAAATGTATTTACTGCTCCATCCAAAACATGAGTCTATTGGTTTGATGTTTTAATGATATGCTTCATGGGAGTGATACTGAAACTAGAGAAAAAACTTACTATATCAAAATCTTTACAATGCTAACTCGACCGATCAAGGAGATTGTGGACGATGCGAACTACATGCATCGGGAACCTACAAACAAAATTATCATATGTTATAATATTTATAAATAATAACAAATACATAGCGGTATATGTAATAGTTTACCTGTCCACTAGTAGAAGGGTTTGTTGTCGCCACACGTGGACACTCCATGTGAGCTCGTACTGCTACTAGTACAGCAGTTTGCAACTCACTATGCATCTCTTCTCTTAACTGATTACGCACCTCCTCTCGAATCTCCTCTCGAATCTCCTTACGAATCTCCTCACGCATCCTATCCAATAATTCTTGAGAAGGCCTCGATGATATATGTGGTCGACCAAATATGTCTGTCGGGGAGGGACCAAAACCAAATGTTCGTACACGACCATGTCCATCAGGTCCCATCACTGAAGTGAAAACTCTCTCTCGAATAGCTTGTGTTTGTTCGGGCTCTGGCACATCAGAAAGTCGATGTTCCATCTGAGACTGCAAAACATATTTACATACATTGTGTTAGAATTATGAGTATAAAAAAACTACAATTTGAATATCATATTTTGTTACAAGATAGAGATTTCCTAATATACACTTACAATGACCTCCGCTGTTTCTTCATCAGGTGCACGACCACTCTTGTCTTGACGTGATTTACAAACACACTCATTCGATCTGTAGCCTCCCCTTTGCTAGCCAACTATTGCAAGGATATAAAATACACAATTAACTAATTTAAATATCTATAATAATAAATTATTAAGTAAACTCACAAATTACCTCCCTACGTAGCTCTGCAAATGATGTCCTTCCAGTCCTATGGAGCAAGCCTTGTTGTTCACGGTTTCTTTTATTTTTATCCGCTAACACCTAAAATACAAGTAAAAAATTGTCATGAGCATCAATTAATCAATTTGAAATTTAAGGATGATGTAAGAAAAGTGCATACGGCAGCTTCGTTAGATCCCCAATACTGAACCAATATATTCCACTGATTGGATTCTACCTGGGTGGAACATTCTTTATTCTCTCTTCATTCGTCTTATATGCGTTGAAGTATTTACTCTTGAGACGTCCTTTCCAATCTTTCCAATATTTTCCAACAGACCGCAAACAGTTCTCTTTATATTCAGCTGGAGCATTAGTATTATCCTACAATGATAATTCAATATATAAATTAGTTATACCTTGACATCTCTCCAAATAAATTCATTAGAAAAATATACATAACATAAACTTATACCTCGACATCTCTCCAAATATCATCTAATACATCTTCTGGCATATCGCTCCATGATACATACGTCAAAGGTACTCTATGGCTATCCCGGGCTATATAGCCAAGTTGGGATGTCAACTTCGTCGCGTTTAGACCAATCGGTTGCATCATCTCGTTAAAGTTTATATGTAGCTTCTCCCCTGTACCCCATATGGACAAAGATCGAGCTGAACCTCGACCTTTCCTGTTGTTGCTTGTGCCACACATGCTAGCTCCTTATGTATAGTATTAAAATAAAAATTGATTTTAGAGATAATACACAAAAAAATTAAAGCATAAATGTAATAGGACTAAGAGTAAAACCTGAATCATTTGAAAGTGGTGTAGAAACGGTGGCCTGTGAAGTAGCTTGAGACGATTGTCTATGGGACTGGGACAGACGCTCTGAATGAGATTGTCTATGAGGTGGAAGCTGTAAAGAAGGTTGTGAGTGCGGGCGTGACTGTGGCTCGGAGGTAGAATGCAACCTCTCAGACATAGATATACCATGTCCTCTCTTCCTCATCATTATTCACCTGTTAAAAAAATATATTATAGCTGAGACAATAATATATATGTAAACAAAAAAAAATTAAATGTAATCAAATGTCATCACATTTAGTATATAAGTGAAAACATACATTATTTAGAAAAATTAAATGTGGTCAAATGTCATCACATTCAGCCATCTCAACGTCATCTTCGCCAACAACATCAACTGTTGTTCCATCCATTCCTTGCCTCACCCAAGCAACATCCTCAATACGAACAAATGCGGTTTCATCTAATTGTTGAGTACTAAATGGCTCAACTTGAGGGACCACTCTCACATTAGAAGAAAAATCTTTTGAATACATGTCAAACAAATCTCTACTTGTTACCTTCACAACAACATGCCAATTTGGTTCCACGGGGTCTTGCACATACCATACTTGCTCAGCTTGGGATGCTAATATAAAAGGTTCATCGATTATTCGATTGTCCTTATATAACAGATTATTGAAATTCACCAATGTAAATTTAAACTCGTCTTCCTTCAACCCCAAATGATTATTAATCCAATTACACTTGAACATGACAAATTTCATTTCATTGGTGTAGCGAATCTCAATGATATCTGTCAACTCCCCATAGAAAGTAACATCTCCCCTACGAGGGTTATTGTCCTTTCGACTTGCATAACTCATTGTATCCGCATTAAGCATAACTCCACTATTTTGAGTGGTTCTACTTTTGTCATTGCTCTTCGTGCGAAACCGAAAACCATTGATTATATATCCCTTGAATCTTCTTGCAGAATGGTGAGGACCTTTAGCCAAGCACTTGATTTCATCCGTCACATTCATATTTGTTGTCCTTTGCAAAATTTCAATCTACAATTGTAATAGTTGATTAGTTCGAAATTGTTATATACGCGATAAAATTAGACAATAAAAAAGACATACTTACATGTTCCTTAAACCATGTGTGAAATGTTTCATTGTGAATGAGGCAAATCCGATGATCTCCTTCACGAGGCATTTGCCTTTTAAGGAATGAAAGGTGTTCTCTATAAGGAATAAAAGGAGCATTCAATTCAACATATCAAATAGCAATATTGATGTGATTTTGCGTAAAATTTGACTTACTCTCGATATGGTGTGACTGCATCATTGTTGACTAGCACATATCGATGAGTCTGGATGTATGTCACATCATCAAGCTCAAATTGATCTATTTTTCCTAAAGCACGACCCAAGATGTTACCGCCATCATCATTCCGGGTTGGTCGATTGGATTTGGATTCCACATCAATCAAATACCTCCCGCAAAAGTTCATGCATTCTTCCATCAAGTATCCTTTAGCAATTGAGCCTTCTGGGTGAGCTCGATTTCTTACATATTGCTTTAATGTGAATAGATACCTATAAGTAGAAGCATGAGAATTACTTCGAAGATCGTTATAATTAATCACATGTATATATATACGTTGTCAAATATACAAACCTCTCAATGGGATACATCCACCGAAATTGTACAGCACCAGCAACCATTGCTTCTTCAGCCAAATGAATAGGCAAATGCTCCATTATATTAAAAAAGGCCGGTGGAAAGATCTTCTCAAGATGGCAAAGAGTGATCGCAACTCGATCTTGGATATTTTGCAAGTCAGTTACGCAATTCACTTTTGAGCATAGCATCCTAAAGAAATTGCTTAATTCAATCAAGCCTCCTACCACGTTCTTCGGCAATGCCCTCCGAACGGCTAGTGGAAGTAATTGTTGCATTAAGATATGATTATCATGGCTCTTGAGACCCCACATACTTCGCTCTTTCAAATGCACACATCGTGAAATATTTGATGCATAGCCATCTGGAACCTTAACATGCTTCAACACATCACAAAATATATCTTTGTCATATTTACTCATGTTAAAGCACGAAGGAGGCAAGTATATCTTCCCATTCCCTCGTGGTTGAGGATGAAGTGGTTTTCGAATACCCATGTCCTCCAAGTCACGCCGAGCCTTTAGATTATCCTTTGTTTTCCTTGCAGTTCCCAACAATGTATAAAGTATGTTGTCACAGACATTCTTTTCAATGTGCATTACATCAAGGTTGTGACGAATTAGATTGTGCTCCCAATAAGGTAATTCAAAAAAGATGCTTTTCTTCTTCCAGATTTTCCCACTTTCAAAATCTCCCATCATTCTCCTTCTAAGGTCTTCCTTCTTATACTCTGATAAGACGTCATTCAATTGTAATAAAACATCAGCTCCCGATAGATGACTAGGCTTTCGTCCCCATTCTCTCTTTCCATTGAAAGATACTCTATCTTTCCTGAATTTATGATCTGCAGGTAAGAATCTCCGGGTATCCATAAAACAAAATTTTCTACTATGCTTTAGCCAACGAGATCGAGTATGCTTATTACAACAAGGACAAGCAAATTCACCTTTTGTGCTCCATCCTGACAAATTGGCATATGCTGGAAAGTCACTAATTGTCCACAACAACGCTGAATGTAGCTTAAACATCTGATTGTTTGCAGCATCATAAGTAAGTACCCCATCCTCCCATAATTCCTTCAATTCCTCAATCAAAGGTTCAAGATAAACATCAATTTTATTACCAGGTCCTTTAGGACCATCAATAAGCACAGACAAAATGAAAAATGGTTGCTTCATGCACAACCATGGTGGCAAGTTGTACGGAATGAGAATCACTGGCCAGGTGCTATGAGATATATTCATCGACCTAAATGGATTAAACCCATCAGCTGCTAGTCCAAGTCTGACATTGCGGCTCTCACTAGCAAAATATGGATATCGCTCATCAAGTTTTTTCCAAGCTTCAGAGTCTGCAGGATGCCTAAATGCACCATCATTAATTCGTTTCTCGGCATGCCATTTCATGAGCAAAGCAGTTTTCGAGGACATAAACAACCTTTGCAATCTTGGCTTCAAGGGAAAATACCTTACTTGCTTGGCAGCAATTTTTTTACCCCCATCTGAATCACCCTCAATATGTTTATACCTAGAAGTCCCGCATATGTCACAGTTATCAAGAGTTTCATCACTGCCTCTATACAGCATACAATTATTGGGACATGCATCCCAAGTCTTGTAATTGAAACCCAAATCTGTTGTTATCTTATTTGCTTCATAGTAGGATTTGGGCAATATTGTTCCCTTGGGGAATGCCTCGTTCAACAACTCAAGTAACATAGTGAATGACTTGTTTGTCCAACCAGAAAGCACCTTTAGATGCAACAATCGGACAATGAAAGAAAGCGTTGTGAACTTTTCACACCCGGGATATAGCTCACATTCTGCTTCTTGCAAAAGTTTCAAAAAACTTCGTGTTTCCTCGTCCGGTCCATCGACATGTTCATCTATAGGTGATTGGCTAGATTCTATTCCTGCATTCATGTTTGGAATTCCCATCATCTCGTGTATCATTCCAACCATATCATCCCTAACAGTTGACTGCATTCCTATTCCGCTGTTTTGGTTCTCACGTATACACACATAACGTTCCCCATGACTAGTCCAAATCTTGTAATTTGACAAAAACCCATTTATAATAATATGTTCTCTCGCAACAACTCGTGTCACCAAGTACCGATTGCAACATTGCTTACATGGACAATAGATCATACTTTCGGGAGGCTTATCATTATATGCAAATTCTAGAAAATTTTTAACTCCATCCATGTATGCCTGAGAGATCCTATTTTGTGAATCGATCCAACTCTTATCCATATTTTTTCACTATATAGATAAACAAATAAGGAGACTCATGAATATTCAAGGGAATGGGGAGATAGTCCAGAAGTCCATATCAGTACGAGAAATGCTTTGCTTGGAAATCATACTACATAAAAAAATGGTTCAAAATCCATATCAATTATTGAGCACATGATCCATTCAACAAACATTTCATTCTAATTTACTCACATAATACTTCAATCAATGTATTTTGGATGATATGTTCTATTCAGCCATTAAACCATGATTTAATCCCCATCTTTTATTGCACACAGCCAGAATCATATCAGATAGCATTCAAAATGAATAGAATGATGTAATGAGTGGTAGGTAAGCAGCTAGCTCAAATTAAAGAACACAAGATGGAGGAGTTAAAGAAAAAATACATGTTCTACAATCAACAATATATTCCATTTACATTTCCTAACATTACATCAGTCAGAGTTTGATCAGGACGAAACAGGGGGTGTGGGATTAGAAGTTTAATTGATTGTTATATAAGAAGGGGTGGGATTAGGTATAATAAAAATGCTTATTTGTGGGGAATGTTTTTCTACTTATGGCATCAAATTAGCTTGTGCCACAAAATCAGTTTTTTTATGAGAGCATCTGTCAAAATGATTTATATACTACACTTTCAGTTACAATTTTCATAAATCATGAATAAGCTTATGCTCCATCAAAAATCTCTATGAGATGGATAAGCCAATATATTACATTAGAAATTGTGCAGGATGATCAGAAATTTTGAAGCCCAACCCCAGGTAGCAATCACTTCTCCATATACGGTCCAGCAACTAAATATTAACAACGTCAGGTACAAGGTTGATTTCCATGTCAAACCAATGGCTTGTAAAGGATTTAAGTTTTATAAATAACCAGGCAATACAACCTAATTAGTTTTATACATGTACAATAAAGTTATAATGAGTCCCTTGCATATATAAAAACAAATAAATTATCCGTGGAGCATAAAAATTGAAACATACATCTACATTATTCTTGTCAAACATTCGAATGAAGTGAAAATATAAAACAAAGAGAGTAACAAAGGGGACCCAGGTATTCACAACAACAATACCACACAAATCAAGAGGTACAGCCAGGATCTAGGTTGTTTAAAATGTATTTCATGCAACACCATGATATTTATATTAGTCGGTCTTAAGTTTCAGATCCCTGTATGATTGCATCATTGATAAAAATTTGAATGTTAGATAAAATATTTAAGGATTAGCTCAGAATGTCCACCTCGTCAGCTTGGGGGAGTATAACAACAGAAACAGCACTGGTATGCACACGCCCAGACTTCTCCGTCACTGGAATGCGCTACAAAACAATGGTGAAAAAACACAATCATGTCATTTCGATGATGGTGAAGGATGAAATTCAGTCTACAATGTATATAAAATGTCTATAGGCCACCTGGACCCTGTGAATGCCTCTTTCAAACTTTAGTTTTCCATATACACCAGGTCCTGAAATAGAGCCACTGGCTTCCTGGAGACACAGATATCATTTAAGATTAATTAATGAGGATGTACGCGGAGGAGGGGAGGTCCTCTATCAGATTTATGTTAGGGATAGAATATACATCACCATTTCAGAAATAACAGACTGCTTGGATTTTGACATTATATTCACACACGGAGGGAAAATTCTTCAAAATCTTGATAACAGAGAATGGCAATATTCATTTTATAAAGAAAATAGATGATAAATGATAGGACAACTGACAAGAAACCTGATATTAAATTTTCTTTCATGTTGTATTCAAAATTTGTAAATCCAAGTGAGGATTTACAAATGAATATATGTAACTAAAATGATTGTGATGAATTTATTGTTCTTGGGCTGTGAGTATGGACTTTGACAGTTTCAGTAGAATCTCTGAAATTTCAGCAGATGCCAAATTTTTTTATCTTTCTGATTGATATACACAAAGATGGGGAGACAAACATATTATTAGTCCATGTATTACGTTAGATCTGGCATTTTGACAGTTGCTCTCATAATTGATTTAGAAGCTTGCTCTTGCTTAAATCAATCCTCCCTTGTGGAACTAGAATTTGGCAAGTATTGAGTCCACAGTCCAAGGTTGAACTTGCTGTTAAAGCTATGGCATTATAAATCCAGAGTCAAGTGAAAAGGAAAGTTTTAATTAGTCTGATGTCTTTGGCCTAGCGCGCATCTTTCTTGAAAGAAAAAAAAAAGCCTATGATACACACTTGTATCCTTTGAAAGTCTAATTGTGATTGTCATTATGTTTTTTGGTTTTAATCACTGGTGGCTCCTCTATCCCCTATGTTTCCTCACAGCATCTTCTCAACTGACCAATCCTAGGAACAAGTTTCCCCATTTTTCACATCAATATCTAAATTTAGTACAACTGCTTCGCTCCCTGACCTACATGGGCAAATCTGAAGCATGAAAGCATAGGATGGCCAGAATTTTAATTTCCACTATTATTTTCTGGGGTGCATCTGAATCTATGAACATGTCCGTTGCATTTGTTAGTGTCATTTTGCTTGCCATTGCATGTTTGCCATCTCTTTTTTTTTTGTGTGCTTGGCAGGGAAAATACAATGCATTGATTCTAATACATACTTCATTTTCTATGAATCTAAATGAAACAGTGAACATACATGACTATAAAACCTCTAAATAGACTCAAAAATCAGTTTCAAATGCACCTTTGATATCAGGTGTAGAAATATCGGTAAAAATATTTTTCAACAACATGTCTTTGAAGGTGAAGATCGGGCAAATCAAAGACTAAGAGAAGGGAGAGAGAGACGATCACCTTTGGGGAATCAAAGTTAGACGGCGGTGGATCGGAGACGATCGAAGTTGGACGGAGACGGTGATCGAAGTCGGATTGCGACGGCGGCTTGATCGGAGACGATCGAAGTTGGATCGAAGTCGGATTGCGACGGCGGCTTGATCGAAGTCGGCTTGATCGAAGTTCGACGGAGACGGTGATCGAAGTCGGATTGCTATTGAAGGTGATCGAAGTTCGACCAAAAATTAGGTTTCGATCGGAGATTAGGTTTTTTTTTTTTTAATATATATTTAGAAAGATCGGACGGCTGTGATCAAAAGTTAAACAATGAACGGTTAGATCTAAATTTAGTATTTGCGACGGCAGGATATAGCCGCCGCAAATACATATTTTAACAGCGGCTTATTTCAGCCGTCGCAAATGTCGAGAAGTATTTGCGACCCGAAAAAATTAGCGTAAAAAATATGGGCATTTGCGACGGTTTTGGCCATCCGTCGCAAAAACAGCGTCGCAAAAGATGGTTTTTCTTGTAGTGCTTGGAACCACAAGTAGGCAAGGCCCTCCATTAGCCTGTTTAGAAGAGATATGAGTCGCCTCATTCGGTGCAGATGGATATGCTTGTGGCAATAGGTCGGTCACGGTCTTACGTTTAGTTGTTGTTTGTTCGACATGGATCGCCATGATACATCTTGCTCTAGCTAGGCGTGTCAAATTAGTCATTAAATAGTACATAGGATTGAAAGTACCCGATCTTGAATAATGTGGACGTTGATTAGTAAACGGTGGAGTTAAGTCGGTATTAGAGTCAGGGTATTTTTGTTCAGTCAGTGAGGAGTGCTAATTGCATTGATTGCTTCGAAACCTCTCTCTCTTCTATATCTAATAAATAATAGTTGGAAGCGGAACAAGAGGGGGTTAGTTAGGCCCGGAGAAGCGTAGATTGTTTGAATTGCAAATCATTTGTCAATCGCTACGAAGCAAAACGAAGAAGATCTCGAAGTGGTAGCTAGAACTAATGACCCTAGCTGAAAGACGCACGAGAATAGAATGAATCTCGGTTAGATAAAGCCAAGAAGACCCAGACCTGCTGCTGGAAGGGTTTGGAATAAGCCAATTCTTTTGGTCGATAGAGATTTGCCTCTTTCTTTTTTTATGAAATTTCTCGAGTCCAGTTGGAAGGGAAGCAAGAAGCAGTTAAGAAGAAAAAGGACCAGTTTACGCGTAAGGGGAGCTCTAGCCAGACCTAGACTGTTATGCCTGTGTCATTTGGAGCCATTTTGGTTAAGCCTTGGTTGCATCTGGGTCATTCAGGGACTTTTTCTTTTTCGATCGGAGTCGCTAAAATTTTGGCTTTTAGCTACCTGCGGGAGTTGGAGTACTCTTATTTGAAATCTAACTGCATATTATGGGTCCTGGTACTGTTTCGTACTACCCATAAAAATTTCATCGAATTCCGGTAACGTTTTAAAAAATATGCAGTTTCGAACTGTATCCGGGTTTTGAGAGTTCCTGGTTGGTCGAATAGTGTGAGATATTTTGGGGATGTGGTGACCCTTGGTAACCTTATCCCCACCTTGCTTGGGGATGAAGAAACCATTGGTTATTTGATATGTGAGTGGGTGAGCCTAACCCTAACCTCACCCCCCCCTTAAGGTCACCCCTAGGCACTATTTGGGCATGAAAATGACTTTTTTGCCCTCTCTCTCTCTCCCCCTCTCTCCCATTTCGTGGAACACCTTCTCTCCCTCTCTTGGTCTCTTTTTTTCTCCTCTTTGTGTGTGAATAAGGAGGAGGAAGAATGATAAGCGTAATATTTGCACATTTAATCCCCTTAATTTAGTTTTTTATTTCCTAATTTTATGTGTAATAATGACTAATATTCAGAATTTATTTGTTATTGCAGGTAATTGAGATAAATGATGATTATCAATGCAAAATATTCTATAAAGCATTTAAAAATATGAAGGAGAATCAAGAGGATTCTTGAAGATCCAAAATTATGCTAGATAAAGATTTGGTGAAGAGAGAATCAAAAATCAAAATCCAATCAAATATTCTTCAAATCAATGTTAAAACCGTCCCACTATTTTGATCATAACTTTTGCCTCAAATATCGTATTTTGGCCCAAAATATGGCGTTGAAAATATATTTTCAAGATCTACAAATCAATGTTTCATGAATATTTTGCAATTCCACCTTATTAGGGGTCCAAAATTCATCCGAAGATTCTGTAGAAAATTAATTACGGGAATGAAATCCTTTACATGCCAAACTTGTCAAATATTCATATGAGAAAGTTTGATGACCAATCTTAATCATCCAATTCATTGTAAATTAATGGTTGAGATTAAAGGCTTGAGGCTATATAAAAGGATCACATATGAAACCAAGGAAAGGGAATCAAAGAAGAAGTCAAAGGGACAACCAAAGGAGAAGAAAGATTCAAGAGTTTTGCTTTGTTTTTGTTTTTCTTTTCATCTCATATCTTTGGATGTTTGTATATATTTAGATATGAATTTTAATATTACTTTAGTATTTTTATTTTCAAGAATTTTTCAATAATATGATGTCTTTTATTTTTTATTTTTTATTTAGTTTGATCATGTTTTCTAGTAGCTAAATCACTTAGGGTTGAAGATGAAACCATGCAATGCTAGTTTAGGATTTTATATTTAGATCTGAATTCTCCATATTGTTTGCTTTATTGAATATCAATCTCTCCTTCAATTCTCTTTTGAAACCTTTCATGTGAATTTCTTATTACCTTCTTCAAAAATCTCTTGTATTTGATTTGATAAAATATGCTTTGATTAGGTTCTCTGATATTTTATGCTCTTCTTAACAAGTTGAATATTGAGTTGGTAGATTTTATAAAGGGAAGGGAGATAGATCATTTTATGAAATAATTAATATGATTTTAAATATTTAATTTCCGATTGGTATTTGACTAACGTCAATATTGATTGAGTTATATGGTGGAGTTTCACATTTGAATATAACCCCTAAAACCCTAGTTATCTTTTTATATTAATATTCATTTTTAAAAAAAAAAAAAAAAAAAAAAACCTTCATCAATCTTCCTGTCTAATTCGATTAGGTAAATCAATTAATAATTTAATTTGAACAATTTTCTGTGGGATCGACCCGTATTTGCTAGATCTATACTTCTGTAATGATCTGTGCACTTGCGGTAATTAATAACAACTTTAATAATCAATCAAAGAAGCAATTGAAGGAAAAGATGAAGAAGAAGCACAAGAAAGAGTGAGAAAGGGTGAGTATGTGTTGTTGTTGTTGTTGTTGTTTCTCTTCTCTCTATCCCCTTCTCATGCCCCTTTGCACCCCTGTTTTCTGCCATGAAGGGCTTGAGGAGATGTTGATGAGGTGGTGGTAGTGGTGGTGGTGGTTGAGGTGGTCGTGGGTGTGTCGAGAACCCCGCATCTCCCCATTTCCCTCCCCCTGTTTTGGTATGGCAGCACTCTGTATTTTAAAGATCTCAGTGTATCTAGTATTTATAGACACATTTTTAGGATTATGTCTAGTTGTTATATATGAAATGTGGGATCATTATGATAACTGTGGTGTAAGTTAGAACCTGTTTTGCATGGCCTGTCCAGATTCGAGTAGGAATTGACCTGCTTCTGGAAATAATTTATTTCGGGCTTGTAGAGGCAAAATTAGGTTCTAATGTCTTCATGGATTATGATCCCAGCATATCAGAGAATGTGCACGTTTTATTTCATAATTTTTGGAAGTGTATTTGGTGCTGTGGAGATCGATTAGTAGGGCTGGTTGTAGCAGGTTTGGCAGTTTTGTTTGGTTGAGTGTCAAGGAGTTGTTTGCATGTGTCTTGTGTGATAATATGGAAGTATCAGGGGTTAGGGTCTTCATGAAGTAGGCTTATATATGTGATAGGAGGTTCCATAATTTAATTATGGATCATTGGTTGTGTTTTGCAGATCTCGTAGACCGGACGCGCGGCGATCCGGGTATCGGTGAGTGGTTTGATCCAATCCCCCCCCTCGGGATGCGCTCGACGCGCGTAGTCGCGCGTCGTGCATCGATGGGGCCCCCTAGCTATACTACTTGTGTAGATAAGTAGTATGGCCATGCTTAAACTATAATATGTTAGATATCTTGCATGCTAGGCTTATATTGCATGTATTGTATCCATGTATGAATGATTGTGTTGCATGCGCCCCTCTAGTATGGGCATGTATTTTTGTAGTATGTTTGGATGTATAGAATATGGCATGCCTTAGGTAGTATTGTAATACTACTCCCACCATATTAATTGGAATATCCAGCATGATTAAGTCTGGGTTAATAATGGGCACCTGCCTAATATTCCCTTGCAATAAGACTCGAGGGCGTGGTGTAGTTGTTGTGCCCATGCTAATGGGGCAAAGCTATGACCAGCTTCATGAGATGATGATCTCTCTCGCCCTCTCCCTCTTAACGAACTGAGTAAGTAGATGCGATTTCCTACTCGACTCAGGTTCGTTTGGAATATTGGCATGCACCTGTTAGTGCGCGAGATCGCGCTTGACCCTTTCTTTTAAGTTGGTGATATCCAACGCATGCTTAAGTTATGCCTTGTGTGCTTATATGATTAATGGCCACGTATGCATGTTGTATGATTTGTTGTTTATGATGTAAATCCATGTTAGGGGTCACCCTTATGATCAATTATTAGATGATTGTGCATATGGTTCATGCACATAGCTAGATATAATTCTCCTGGATATATTTATATGCGCATGTTAAAAACTGATAGGCCTATCTGAAATAGGCATGGGTATGACCCGCTGTCGGGTTGTACCTTATTAGTTAGAGCGCTAGCGATGTAATCGCCCCGTGCATCCGAGCGATGCACTCGTTTGGAATTCAGGAGAATTCATTATCCTATCGGTTTTGTTAAGCCGGTAGTTGAGGCATTAAGCTAGGCCTACCCGTGCTAGGCGTGTATATGAACCGCTTGTTGGGTTATGTGCCTTGGGATTATTTTTGCGTGAGAGCAAAAGCAACCCCCCCTTGTGTCCGAGCGACGCAACCGTGTGGGAGTACAATAGTGTTCGCTATCATCGATATGTGATTATCGAGAGTAGTTGTTTTTCCATTGGGTTCGCTTTGCGATCATGGAGTGTTTCCTCCCAATGTCGTCTGTGTTGAAGAGACCCGGGTTGTAGCTGTCCTGACAGAGGGCTCCCATCTGTAGGTACCACCGATGCGTTCGGGAGCGTACTGATCGTGGGAGTGTACCAGGTAGAGGCTACCCGGGAGAGGGCTAACGAATGATATTGCGAGCGTGGAATCGTTCTCCCCTTCGTTGGATCCGATGTAGGAACTTCCCGGTGTTGGAAAAGCTATACTGACAGAGGGCTCCCATCCGTAGGTACCACCGATGCGTTCGAAAGCGTACTGATCGTGGGAGTATACCAGGTAGTGACTACCCGGGGAAAGGGGTACTGGTGGACCAAGGGGGTAGAGGAGTCTAATCTCTCCAAAAGTCCTATGTCACCTGTAAAGGGTGAGGGTGACGATGAGGTGAAGACACGTCGCCGCGTGACCCATTCGTGGTTCGTCCGTTCCCATAGTTGTTGGGCTCGGTTGCGTATCAATGCTCAAAGATATCGTTGGACAGTTATCTCGATGTAGATGATCCAGTAGTGTTGTGTAGACCAGTAATTCCGGGTCTTGTCGACCAACGGTATGGTCTCTCCCCAAGAGACCCAAGAGTCTCCCTCCGGGAATTAGGGTGAGGGTGAGGTTGGTGATTCAGTAGTGTTGTGTGGACCAGTAATTCCGCGTCTCTTCGACCAACGGTATGGTCTCTCCCCAAAAGTCCCAAGAGTCTTCCTCCGGGAGTGAGGGTGAGGGTGAGGTTGGTCGCGCCGCCGCGTGACCCTGTTATCCATGGGTTTCCACCCATGTTTTCCTTGAAAGGAAATTGCTTTAGTATTGAACTGTTGTATGGTGATTGGTTTCCAGCCACTCACTAAGCTTGTAGCTCACCCCTCGCATACTGTTTCTTTTCAGGGGCAGTGTTGGGCGTGTAGCTGGAGCTTTCCTGTGGCGTGGTTTTATGGGCGTGGAGCGTTCTTCCGACGGGTGGCGAGTGTGAGGTTGTCAGCAGTCCTAGAGTCATTTTATGCATTGTAAATCGTGCATGTGGCACAGGTTGAATTTTATTTGGACTAGGCTTGGCTCTCACAGGACAGTGATTGTGTATTCGAGTCTATAATAATGTTTTTGATTTACAGACATTGTTGATATCTTATGCTTCCGCTTTTCAGTCAGTTATCATTATCATTGCTTTGCCACCTTGTGTGTTGTTGTTGGAGTCTTTGTTGACCTCAGGTATTGATAGCTGATATTTCATTATTGCCACGCCTCAGGGACGGCCGCCCTGGGGCGTGACATAGACGATGTCAATAAGTAGAACAAAGGCTCTAAAAAGCAGAAAGAATGGTGAAACTGGAGACTGGTGTGGTTGAAGCTTCTGCGTGAGTTGTGGTTGTTTCAGGAAGTTCCACAGGTCTCCTCGTATAAGGTTACTCGAGGAAAGTGTGAACGAAGGTTAGGCGGGTTCAATTGCTTAAACAAAGAGTGTTCGTGCTATGTCTAGTAGGGCTCAATCTTTTTTGTCAACAATTTATTATATATCTTCAAAAGGTGTTGTCAATGGCGAGTAGGTGAATGAAAGAACAAACGAGCGATAGAGGCAAGAAGAATCATTATTTTCATTCGACAATACCTCTGCATCAAACATCCAATGTGGACAAAAAAAAAAGTGGTGTCGACCGATTTTTGTGAAATAAAGTGATAACGTTTGATGACTACCGTGAACTTTGTTGAACAATGTTGTAACTTTCCAAGAACTTGTTTGAACTTTGTGCGAACATGCGTGAACTTTCATTCACTTTGTACTCACTTCGACGAGACAAGCTCGCCTTGATTCTATGGATTCTCCAATAGTTCATTGGTAGCGAAAAAGAGGGTTCGGAAGGGGACCGAAGCCTGTCGACGGTATTCCAGACATGTTGGCTGTGGAAAGAAGACGATCTGCTGTAACGTGGTGTTTGTGAACGCCCTCCCTACCCGCTCGTTGACCCCCTTGACTACTCAAATAGTAAATTAGAGCAATAAAGCCCAATAGAAAGAACAAACCACCATAAGTAGCTTTAACTCCTTGGTTGGTATATAAATTGGAGTAAACTTTACCACGTTACCAAAGTCAGTATTTAGCCTTTATCTTTCTCCCGACCGCGGGTTGACTCACAGTTCTAAGCCTTGATGAAAATCGTCTTCTTATCGGTGGCGGGGTCTAACTCTTCTACCTCGGTCCAAAGGCGTGTTTCTGCTTATTTGGGTGATTTCTTCCTGTATTTATTTACAAAGTCTGCATCAACCTTTCTCTCTCTATTCGACCTGGGTACAGCTATTTCCCACGGCCCATAATTTAAAAATTCCTACCACTAACTAAATCCCTATCTAAAATAGACCATGGCCACCAGACGTCCAAAGTCCAACGACAACCCAGGAATATCCGCTGAGCTATTTTTTTCTATTTTATAAAATTCCAGGAATTCGGGTAGGAACCCCAAAACTGATCGATAGGAGGGGAATGAAAAAGATAAATGTTATTAGAAGTAGTAAATTCTAATAACTCAAGAGCCTAACTTCAATTGCTTGAAGTTACTTTACTGGTTCTTTCTCCGACATTAGGCTGGCAAAGTGAGGTCGTGTGTTCGCTCACCCGAGCTCACCACACTCGCATTAGTGGGTACTTTCTCTCTGTTGTCAGTCAAAGTGGTCGGTAAGACAACTTCGCTTTCGCTCGCCTTAAACAACGAATTCATAACTTAGAAGGAAAACTCACTACCTGTTGTCGCCTAAGGTCGCCTATATAAAGAAAGCTCGACGTTTTTTCGTACTAGGGAAATTCTGTTTATCCCAATTTGAACGGGGTTTAGTCAAGGAAAACAACTATAATGCGAACATCATATCCTCTTCTATAGACCGGGGAACCAGGTGAAAGGAACGAGTGAATCGAGAAGCAAATTGAGAAAGAACAGGCACTTTGTTCTACCTCTTGACCTTTATACAAACTTCTCTTTCTAGACAGTTGGGAGCTTGTCTCGTCGTTTGCAAGATTCATTAATAGAATAGGTGTGGGGTACGAGCGTTAGTGAGTATTTAAAGAGGTTTAGAGTGACGACCACAGGTAAAGAAGAGAGTAGACCGTCGGGTGCTGTGCTTGCGATAGATTAGGTTGGTTAGAAGAGGGTGAGCCCAACCATAACTACAAATACTAGCCATACTAAGGCGACCAAGGCGAGCGAAGCATCGGTTATCTTTCTGAGGTTTGTTGTTTTATTTGTTTTTTGCTTTCTTTTTTTTTGAAGAGGTAAATGTGCTTCGCGGACACTCCCATCCCAACATTGTTTACAAAACCCGACATCGGTATTTACATATCAACTTGAAGAATGTGTTCAGCATCCAAATGAGAGGATTGATAAAAGTGATCCATCGGTTCAAGTGGGCCGGTAGAACGAATAAAAGAAGCATTTGACCGAGAAGAGGCATTCTTTTCTATAGGCATTGCGCAACGAAGTACTAGAGTTCGTCAATATATATGGGGAAGTTCTACTCGATCGGATCGTGTAAGGTCGAAAGAGCACAAGAACAAAGACTTTGAACAAGACTGATCAATCACTTAAATCAAATGAAATGCAATGGGAGAAGGAAGGTAGTCCCATTCCCACAACACATTGCAGGTGGTAAGATTGCATGGGTTGGGTTCCAATACGGTCAGAGAAAGCTGGTCGCTAAGACTAAGACTTCAGTTACACGCTAAGACTCAGATTACCAATATGTAAAAATCTATATTAAATATGAGAATAGAACACTTCAGGCAATAAACAAAGGTAAAACACTGTGATCGACTGAACTTTGTTTATTTCATAACCTCTACCTGAAGCCAAAGTTAATTTTGTTCTTGCTCTTTTACTTCCTCCTATGGGTTTAGGTCTTATTTCACTTATACAACTCTTATCCCCTTCTTTCTTATGCGCGGACTAGGATATTTCCCACTTACCCCTGATTTCTTCTTTCTACAATAGGTGGGCAAGTCTCATTTGCTTCAACTCGATAGTCAGTCGACCCGCCCGCGTACAACGTTTTCCTACTTCAATCGTTGGATTTATACGAACAAAAGATCGAAGTGAAGCAGAAAGAGACAAAGTTAGGGTAAATAAAGAAAGGTCCCTGAGAAAAGGGTGCAGCTTTAAATGAGAGAGCCAGAACCCTACCTGACGATTCAGATTACCGAAAACATTAATCCTGTTCTTCTATTCCTCACGATTAACAAGGAACAATAAGAAATTATTGGAATTATTAGTTTCAGTACAAAAAGACCACGCACCGCACTAGGCCACTATGAAAATAATCCGCTTTTTCGGAACGAGTTTTGTATACGGAAGAACGACTCTGACTACTCTGTCGTCTGGTGGAAAGTGAGCTCCGCACCTATCTATCCCAACCATAGCCAGAAAGGACCGAACCTACTGCTTACTTTTTATAATTATAAGGCCAGCCCCCCCATTAGTGAAGCTTTTCTTTTGACCCGACATGACCTGGTTCATTTGACGAGGGCGTCAGGAGACCATAGGCGACCGTATGGAGGAGAGGTCAGCAAGTTTTTTTAGAAGTGAAGAGATCGAAGTCGTTGAATGACCCAAAAGAAAGAACGATCAAGTATGCTCACGGAGATCGATTCGGGTAGCCTGTTGAAACTGAAAAAGAAGAGTCAATTGGATTTGCATATTGACTAAAAAGAAAAAGTAGAAACAATAGAAAAGTATATAGCTCAAGGATAACGGATTGAATCGCTTCTAAAGCACACTACGGTAGAAAGGCGAGCGAAGCGAAGAATGCACACGAAGTAACAAACACAGCCTTCGGTCGGTCTAGGTAGAGGGGTCGCTACACTGGGTCGATCCGGGGGGAGTGGGTCTGTCTATCCGGGTGGCTGGGCTCGTATCAACAAGATTTGACGTACTAAATGCATTTGTTGAATATTTCCTTCCTCCTATGTTTCCACACCTAACGGTCGAGGGTTCACTTCGATCGCCTTGTTAGCATACATAAACTTTGTTGGCCTCAGCCGGACTCTTTTTTGATGCGGAAATAGGCAAGCTATAATAAAAGTAAGAGCACATCGCTTGTCTGGTCAACTCGTACCAGGTAAACAAAAAACCCGAAGCGACGGTCTTTCGGCGAACTAAACGTCGGAAACAAACAACCCTGTATTGTCGTAGGTAGTAACGGAGTGTAAGGCGAGCGAAGTTCGTTGTTCTTTACTCACTTCCTCAGTTCCACACTTCCGCTCCGTAGCACCTTCGTTCCTCCGATTTCGTCGCTTCGCACCACACCTTTGTTATTTTTCTTTTTATTGCGGAATTAGCTTAATGGTAGAGCATAGCCTTGCCAAGGCTAAGGTTGAGGGTTCAAGTCCCTCCTTCCGCTCATGGCTTCATCGTTCAGTAGACAAACAACTTTGTTGATCGATTTCGGTCTTTGGTTGCAGTACACTACACATTTAAATGAACTACACCTTGTCTTCGACTAAGCACTTCAGTTTCCCTAGGCCAAATTGCCCCTTCTATGTTGTAGCCCTACGCCTAACCGGCACACCAGCAGCCCTTTGCTCTTAGCCTTCGTTCTTCACTTCGCTTTCGCTCGCCTTGTAAGGCTAACTTTTCTTGCTTCACTCGCTATCCCCTATGGGTACGTAGAATGTAGGAAAGAATAAACTAAAGAACTAAGAAGAAAGACTCAATACAAAGACTTCACTTCGACAAGATAATTGGCTCGCCTGATTCTAGTTTTTCCCTTCTGATATTGCTGCTTCACTCGTTTCGTTCCTTACTAAACTTTGTTCTTTCCTTCCTCGTGGCGTCAGGTTGTTTGTCCTCCCTACGGTCGCCTTCTTTACGCTTTTTTATCTTAACGTCAGTTCTTTGCCTAACCAAAGTATAGTGTTTGGATACAAAGTTTTGAGTTTGTCTGCTGAAAAGTCTTTATCTGGAATTGAGTCAGCGATAAACTGGTGTACGTAAAACACCCAAGTGACGAGTTTCGGTATGAATCGTTGTACAAAGACAAAGTGACAAGTGACGTGTTTAGCCAGCCGGTTACGGAAAAAGCACGAAGTGGAGTGATAAGCGACTCAATCCAAACAAAAGATACTAAATGAAGTAAAAAGTTCGATCAAAGACAAAGTTCAGAGTTCGGTAAGACGAATCAGAGTAGCGGTTATAAGGATTGTTTTTTATACCACTTCTTTTTCTCATTACGCTATCTAGTTCATTCTTAGGTCTTCCTTCTTCAAGGATGGTCCCTTACTGCTGGAATCCATCATCATTAGTTTTTGTGTCAGAATAAGAACGGAATTTGATAGTTAATGAATTTAAAGCATACTCATTTTTTGTTACATATGTGTCACTTTTTAGCCTTCTGGTAACCATTGGAGCATTTTGGCAGTTTTTCAACTTTTTTGTTTTTCGATCGGAACCGCTAAAATTTTAGACTTTTGGCTATCACCCTGAGTTTGAGGACTCCGATTGAAAATCTAACTGCATATTATGTGTCCTGGTTCCATTTCAAGCCACTCACGAAAATTTCATCGAATTCCGGTAACGTTTCAGAATTTCACAGTTCCGAATCGTATTCGGGTTTTGACCGAGCGAAAAGTCATTGGGAGACTTGACTTGGTCAAAGTTGACCCTTGACTTGGTCAATGGGTTTTGGTTTTTAGTGTGGTTGGGTTGACTAGGGTCAAAGTGCACTTAGACCTAACTAAACCTAGCTTAACCTAATCTTTTTTTTCACTAAGTGTAAGTGGTGAGTGTGTGTGGCCCCCCTTTAAGTCCACGCCTCGGTGTAGTGCCCCCCCACTATTCATCATCTTCTCCACCTCTCAATCTCTCTCTCCCTCTCTTTAAAACCCCCTTTTGACCTAGCTAGAGGTGTTGGATCAAGAAAACCTAGAAGGAGAAAAGATAGGTGAGGACCCGATCTATCTTCCTATGGTCTCGGATTCGAGTTCCCTCATGTGTGACCCCCTCTTATGGTCCCTTTTCTCCTCAGATTTCAGCCACTTTTAGGGCTTGGTGGTGGTGGCCTTGGAGGTGGTGTTTCGGTGCGCGAAGAGCACCCGTTCTTCCTCCCCTTTCCTTCCTCTCCTTGGGTGAGTTTCTTTCCTTCCTTTTCTTGTTTAGATGCATGTTAGGAGGTGTTTTTGGTTATGCATGGGTGTTGGGGAGTTGGAGGGGGCTGTTGAGGGTGTTAGGGTTGGCTAGGGTGCATGCGGGCTCACCGGCGCGCGTGCGCGCGAGCCTGCGCGCGCAGGCAGGCAGGCGAGCTGTGGTTAGGCGCGCTGGGCGCGTGCTGTCGGGCGCGCTGGGCGCAGTGCACGACGTGCGCGCGGAGCGCTGCGTAGGGGCGCGTTGCGTGCGGTGTGCGCGGGGAGGCGAGCAGGCATGCGCGCGGGGTGCGCGCGGAGTGCTGCACTGGGGCGCAGTGCGTGCGGGTGTGCGCGCGAGGTGCTGCGCTGAGGAGTAGTGCGCGCAGGTGCACCTGGGGCTGGACGCGCGGTGCTCACGGGCACGCGCGAGCGTGCGCGCGGCGTGCGACGGGTCTGGGCGTGCGGGAAGAGGCGCGGCAGCGCGTCTGGGCGCGCGGGCTGGGACACGGCAATGCACCCGGGGCTCGGGCGTGCGTGCGTGTGTACGCACCCGTGCGTGCGCGTGCGCGTGCGGGTGGCCGTGCGCATGGCTGCCCGTGGGGTTCGTGAGTGAGTCGGGGCACTCAGGCTCGCGTGCGTGCGGGCCGTATGCACGCTTGTCCGAGTGTTGGGTATTTTTAGTGTATTTTTGTATGTATTGTGTATTTTACTCACCGTGTTGAATACCTTATCTTGCAGATCTTGACGGATGGTCACGCGACGACCCGGGTATTGGTGAGTGGGACAATCCAACCCAGTAGGGAGGCGTATATGCTCTTAGGCGTGTATCGTCCTTCCCTGGGGCACCATAGTTTAATATTAACTTGTATAGTATGTAATCTATGCAGGCATGATTGTTATGTAGTATGCATGCCACCCTAGACCTTGTATGTTAGGGACTTGCACCCTTAGGATATGTGTAAGAGCCATGCATCCTGATACCATATTTTCATGCTAGGAAGCCTTGACCTATGCATGTATCCCATTTAGTTTAATTTATTTAAATCAAATGTGAGTTATTGGTAATGAGCATGCTTAGTGAATATTATAACCATGAGGTTATAATACAGGCTTCCCCGCATCGTAGTTATGCCCCTTGGAGGAATTCGCAAGAATTCATGACATTTAAATTGTTAGGAAGATGTTGCCGACGGATCCGATTGTATCGTATACGTGTGGGTAGGTTGTTTCTTTTCCCTTCGTTGGATCCGTATAGAGACTGCCCTAGCGTTAGATAGGCCGTCCTGACAGAGGGCTCCCATCAGTAGGCACCTCCTGATTTGGTTTCGGACTGTGCTAAATTGTGGGAGTAGACCAGGCGGGCTACGGAGTGGAGGCGAGACTATCGGTGGACCAAGGGTGATTAACAGTCTAGTCAGTCCCAATAGCCGTGTCACCTATTGGAGGGTGAGGGTGAGGGTGTGGTGGGTCGGCGATGTTGCGACCCACTGGATTGTGTAGTTCCTGCCACTTTGAGGCTTTGAATAATTTTGAGGTTAATATGAATTGTGATGCATGGGTTGTGCTATTCACTGAGCGTGTGGCTCACCCCTCGCATATTTTTCTCCAGTTATCACTGAGTCGGATCTGAAGGAGGAGCTCCCCGAGGGACTTCAGCAGTAGTGGAGCAGCGCCACGTTCCCGCGAGTGTTAGAGGCTATCAGCATCCCTTTTTGATTGTATGTATTATATTTCCGTGCTTGGGCACCCGTTTGTATTATATTGGATGTCATTCTATATATTGGCCCTCACAGGACAATTGATTATGTATCGAGTCTGTAATATGTTTTTGAATTACAGACTCAGTCTTTTAGCTTCCGCTATTTGTGTATATATATCATGTCAGCCTTGCTTTTGTCTGTGTTGTCATTTTGGTGTTGTTTAGAGTATATTATTGACCTCTTGTATAGACTGCTGATATCATATTTATACACTTGCCGCGTCCCGGGGACGGCCGCCCTGGGGCGTGACATTTTTCCCTTAGTCGAGGACCGAAGGTGAAGGAAGGCTGGTTCTATCGATAGGAGACAAAAAGATGCCTCGTTACGCTTCTTTTTTCCTGTTAAATATGTGTCACTTTTAGCCTGCTGGTAACCGTTGGAGCGTTCTGGCAGTTTTTCATTTTTTTTTCGGTTTTCGATCGGAACCGCTAATTTTTGGACTGTCAGCTATCGTCCTGAGTTAGAGGACTCCGATTGGAAATCTAACTGCATATTTGGTCTCCTGGTGCCATTTTAGCCCTCTCACGAAAATTTCATCGAATTCCGGTAACGTTTCTAAAATTTCGCAGTTCCGGGGCGTATCCGGGTATTTTAAGTGACTTGCTATATAAGTGAGATCTAATTTTTGTTTGGCACTATTCATCATCCCTACCAAAAAGCTTTCTCTCTCTCCCCTCTCTCCTTTTCTTCCATTTGAGCCCTTTAGAGACCTCAAACCCAAAAACCTAAAGCATAGGAAGTGTAGATCGGGTCTACACCCCGGTGCTTTCAAATTCAAATTCCGGTGAGTTTTGCCCCTCCATCCCCCCTCCTTTCTCCTCTGTTTTGGGCCAATTCGAGGGCCGAGGAAGATCCGGGCGTTGGAAGCCTTTTGGGAGAGGTTTCGGTGCGCGGAGAGCAACCAGACTTCCCTTCCTCCCCTTGGTAAGCCCTTTTTCCTCTCTTTTCATGCTTAGATGTATGTTAGGATGTTGGGTTTGAGGTTGGGTGGTGGTCGGCGGCTGTGGGTGGCCGTTGGCGACGGTGGGGTGGTGGTCTAAGGCCATTGGTGGCCGGAGGTGGGTGGTAGAGGTGTTCGGGCAGGTTGGGTGGCAGTCCCGGGAGGGTTAGCAGCGGGCGCAGCGACTGGGGCACCAGGTGGCCGGGCGTGCAAGTGCGTGCGCGCAGGCGTGTGCGCGGCGTGCGCTCGGGTGGTGCTGCAGGCATGCTGGGCACTGGGTAGGACTAGCTCGGGTAGGCTAGGAGCAGGTGCACCAGTTTGCCGGGCGCGCGAGCGCGTGCGAGTGAATGCGCGCGCGGGCGTGCGCTCGGGGGGTGCGGGGGGAGGCGTGCGGAGCAGGCTGGCTGGGCTGTGCGCGCTGGCAGGCCAGGCAGGCAGGCTGGGCGCACAGGCATGCTGGGCAGGAGGTGCTCGGGCCTCAGGCAAGCAGTACCCGGGCGAACAGGCGAGCGGTGCTCGGGCCACTCGGCGATGCGCGCAAGCAGGCAGCGCGGGCAGGCTGGCAGGCGCGCTGGGCGCGTGTTGCGCGGGCGTGCGCGTGGGCGCTGGGTGAGGGTCCCGGGTGCTGGGCACTGAGCGCTGGGAGCTGGTCGCGGGTGCTGAGCGCTGCGCGCGGGGCGGGGTAGAGGCTGGTGGTGCGCGTGGAGTGCGCGCGGGTAGAGGCTGGCGGTGCGCGCGGGTGCGCGCGGGGCGAGGAGCTGGGCGCGCGGGGCGTGGGGTGTGCTCGCGGGTCAGCACGGGGCGTGCGGGGTGCGCGCGGGCTGCTGCGGTGGTGCGCAGTGCAGGCGCGGCGCACCGGGTGGCTCTGCTGCGGGTCCAGGCGTGCAGGCAGGGGCCCGGCGGTGGGCCTGGGTGCGCGGCTGAGGCGCGGCGGCGCATCCGGGGGCGGTGGCCGTGCGGGTGGCCGTGCGGGTGGTTGCCGGTGGGTTCGGGAGTGAGTCGGGATGCTCGGATACGTGTGCGTACGGGCCGTATGTACGTTATCCGAGTGTTGGGTATTTTAGAGTATTTTTGATGTATTTATGGATTTTTACTCACCAAGTTGTTACCCTGTCTTGCAGATCTCGACGGACGGTCGCGCGTCGACCCGATCTCCGGTGAGTGGGACGATCCAACCCAGTAGGGAGGCGTTACATGCACTTGGGCGTGTACCGTCCTCCCCTGGGGCACCATAGTAAATATTAACCTGTTAATATGAAAAGCTATGAAAGCATGATAATCTGTAGTATGCATGCCACCCTAGATTTGTATGCTAGGGACTTATACCCTTAGGACCCGTATCAGAGCCATGCACCCTGTTATCATGTTTCCATGCTAGGAAAGCCCCGACCGATGCATGTTCCCATTTAGTTTAATTTATTTAAATAAAATGCGAGCATGTGATTATTAGCCTGGGTTAGTGAATATTATAGGGGAGGGGCCTCGCGAGGACAGCGGTGAGACCCGGGCTAGGGTACTCCGTGTTCCTTGTTTTGTTGTCGGGATGTCCTATATCGGGACCTCACGCTGCCCTCCCAAGGATTCTTTCCCCGTTAATATTCCAACCCTGTTATAACTATTATGCATGTTCCCCGCATCTTGGTTATGCGCCCTGGAAGAATTCTGAAGAATTCATGACACCAGAGTTGTTAGGATGTGTTGTCTACGGATCCGAGTGGATCATATGCGATGGATAGGCTGTTCTGTTCCCTTCGTTGGATCCGTGTAGAGACTACCCCGGCGTTGGAAAGGTCATCCCGTGCAGGGGCTCCCATCAGTAGGCGCCTCCTGATTTGGTAGAAGGACTGCGCTGAATGTGGGAGTGGCCAAACCACCTACGGAGTGGGGAGAGACTATCGGTGGACCAAGGGTAACCAACAGCCTAGTCAGTCCCAAGAGCCTAGGTCATCTATTGAGGGTGAGGGTGAGGGTATGGTGGGCCGGCGATGTGGCGACCCACTGGATTGTAAGTCCCAATATCCTTGGTCACCCAGTGAGGGTGAGGGTGTAGCGGGTTGGCGGTAGCGACCCGCTGGTTTTGTGTAGTTAGTCCCAATATCCTTGGTCACCCTTTGAGAGGTGAGGGTGTAGTGGGTTGGCGGTAGCGACCCACTGGATTGCGGAGTTGTTGCCATTTTTGTGGCTTGAGTAATGTGATTGTGGATTAATAATATCTGGTTGTGGTTAATATAAATTGTGATGCATGGGTCGTGCTGTTCACTGAGCGTGTGGCTCACCCCTCGCATAATATTTTTCTCCAGTGTCATCTGAGTCGGATCTGGAGGAGGAGCTCCCCGAGGGACTTCATCAGTAGCGGAGTAGCGCCACGTCCCGCGAGTATCAGAGGCTATCAGCATTCCTTTTGCTTGTATGTATTATATTCCGTGCTTGGGCACGTGTTTGTGTATTATTTGGATGTCTTTGTATATATTGGCTCTCACAGGACATATGATTATGTATCGAGTCTGTAGTATGTTTTGATTACAGATTCAGTCTTTTTAGCTTCCGCATTTGGTGTATATATTATGTCAGCCCTGCTTTTGTTGTCATTTTAGCTGTTGTGTGAGTATGTTATTGAACTCTTGTTACTGATATCATATATACACTTGCCGCGTCCCGGGGTCGGCCGGCCTTGGGGCGTGACAAAAGTTGGTATCAGAGCCTGGTCCTGTCAGAGCCAATGGTCTTCTTTTCGTAGAGATGAGTCCTAGGATTGCTATATGTGTATTCTGATCCTAGTGTCTGATTTTCTTAGGTTGCTGATATGCCTCCTCGCAGAGGACGGCGCGGACATGGTCCCTCTCGACCTTTGGAGGTTTCCGGACCTACTAGAGGCGAGGATGCTACTGGAGAGTCCACGGCTGTGAGGCCAGGATCGGCGCAGGAGCCTCCCGCATGGGAACGTGCGTTCGCTCGATTAGCGGATTTAGTGGAGACTCAGACCAGAACATTGGAGGCCCAGACCAGAGTGTTGGCAGAGCAGGCGCGGGAGATCCAGGAGCTGAGGGCGGCCCGTGATGCAGTTCCACAGGTCCCCTCGGTGCCAGATCCGCCTGTGGTACCCAAAGTACCCCCAGTCCCCGTGGCGATTCCGGCGGTGAGGGTTCAGGATCCCCCGGCGAGGGAGGTGGAGCTGGAGGCTGCAGCGCGGGTGCAGCAGAGTGGCCTCGTAGCCTTCCTAAAGCTCCGTCCTCCCGAGTTCTATGGCCAGTTGGCGGATTCCCTTGCCCCAGAGCGATGGTTGATGGAGGTGGAGGTGATCTTCTCGACTATGCATTGCACGGATCGCCAGTGAGTCTCCCTTGCCACCTTCATGCTGAAGGGTAGCGCTGCCGACTGGTGGGCTACCCGAGTGGTGGACATTCCTGAGGGATTGGAGCAGCTTTCTTGGGCGGGATTCTGGAGGTATTTCCTGGAGGAGTACTTCCCGTTCTCGACGCGGCAGATCGTGATGCAGGAGTTTGAGCGGTTGACGCAGGGCTCTATGTCTGTCGCCGACTACTCCACGTGCTTCACGAGGCTATCCAGATTCGCTCCAGCCTTGGTAATGGACGAAGAGGCGAGGTGCCGCCGTTTCGAGCTTGGTCTCTGCAGCGCCATTCGGGTGCATGTCTCCTCCCAGGCTTTCTCGAGGTTCTCGGACTTGGTGTCTCGAGCGAAGACAGTCGAGTGAGACCTCGGGATCCTCGTGAGGGTTTCGACCCCTTCTGCAGATCAGGGTCCTTCCGGGAGTCGGGACCAGGGGCAGCGCAAGAGGAAGAGGCCCCACTTCGATCAGTCAGCGGCTGCCTCTCCTCCAGCAGATGCGGTGCCAGTGTGGGATCCGGCACCCATTGCGGCAGTTCCCATCCAGTCCATGCAGCCGGAGAGGCGACGCTGTTTCCATTGTCAGCGCATCGGGCATATCAGATACAATTGCCCTGATGCTGGCCGACCCCGAGTGCTACTTCAGCAGCCGCAGTTCTTGCAGCAGCAGCTTCCGCGTCAGCAGCAGCCACAGGATGGTCGAGTTGACCAATGGAGGCAGCCAGTGCAGCCGGCGAGGCGTGCCCCTGCTCCTCAGCCACAGTTTGTTCAAGGCAGAGTTGCAGCGCTTTTGGCCGAGGAGGCGCAGGTTCCGGGCAACATGATTCGAGGTAATGTTTTGTTTTTCCAGCTCCCTATAATTATATGTGTGTTGATTGCGGTTAAGCATGTGTGTGATGTCTCGTTGAGCGGGTAAGGAGTGTGGTTGTTCGAGTTAAAGAGGCCGGGTTGTAGCCGTCCTGGCAAGAGGCTCTCATCCGTAGGTACTTCCGATGCAGTCGGAGGGGTACTGATCGTGGGAGTATGCCGGGTAGAGGCTAACTCGGAAATGGATTAATGGATGATGTCGCGAGCGTGGAATCGTTCTCCCCTTCGTTGGACCCGAGTAGGGACTCCTCAGCGTTAGAGAGGCCTTCCTGACAGAGGGCTCCCATTAGTAGGCACCTCCTGATTTGGTTTCGGACTGTGCTGAATTGTGGGAGCGGACCAGGCGGCCTACGGTGTGGAGGAGAGGCTACCGGTGGACCAGGGTGAAGAGCAGTCTAAGACTCTCCCAAAGTCCCAATATGTCTCCTGATGGGAGTGAGGGTGTGGATGAGACAAAGACGCGTTGCCTCGTGACCCAATTGTTGTTCGACCGTTCCCACGGATGTTGGGTCCGGTCTTGTGATGGAGGTTGAAGGTTATCGATGGGTGATTATCTAGATATAGATGATCCGGTGAGGTTGGTAATGTTCTTTAAGAGTGATGTCTTCTTCTAGTGTTCCTTTTCTGGTTTAAGGGGCCGTGTGAGGTCAGCGTTGAGACCCGGGCTAGGTTACTTCGTGTTCCTTGTTTGGTTGTCGGGGTATCCTATATCGGGACCTCATGCTGCTCTCCCAAGACTTCTTTTCCCAGTTAAGGGATACCCTAGAAGCATCAGCTGGTGATGGATCAAGTGCGAGTTTGGATGGAGCTTATGGCCTTTCTGGGCTATGTGATTGTGGTGAAGGTATATCTGTGGACCCGGGTAAGACGCTTGCTATGTCGAATTGGCGTAGGCCGTCGAACCCCGCAAGGATTCAGAGCTTCCTGAGTTTGGCGGGTTATTGCAGGAGGTTTGACGAGGGTCTCTCGAAGATAGCTGTTCCTCTTAACCGCCTTACTCGGAAGGATGTCCGGTTCGAATGGTCCCCGTCTTGCGAGGAGAGCTTCCTGGAGTTTAATCGAGGCTCACTTCAGCGCCAATTCTTACCCTTTCGTCTTGGAGGGGTGGGTTTGCAGTTGGGTAAGGGTGTGTCCACGATCCTGCTCACGTCATCCCGTTCGAGCCGCTCGTCTTCGAGCCGGACAGTCATTCGTGGAGCAGTCAATTGTGATCATGGACCGCCGCGTGAGGAGGCTCTGCACCAACACCGTCCAGTTGGTCGAGGTGCGATGGCAGCACCGTTCCGGTGTTGAGGACACTTGGGAGCTCAAGGATGCCAGGTGTGACGCGTATCCGCATCTTTTCCCCTCCTAGATGTTTTTGCATATTTTGAGGACAAAATTTCCTAAGGGGGGAAGAATGTTAAATATGTGTCACTTTTTAACCTGCTGGTAACCGTTGGAGCGTTCTGGCAGTTTTTTATTTTTTTTCAGTTTTCGATCGGAACCGCTAATTTTTGGACTGTCAGCTATCGTCCTGAGTTAGAGGACTCCGATTGGAAATCTAACTGCATATTATGTGTCCTGGTGCCATTTAAGGCCTCTCACAAAAATTTCATCGAATTCCGGTAACATTTTTAAAATTTCACAGTTCGGGGGCGTATCCGGGTTTTTAAGTGACTTGCTATATAAGTGAGATCTAATTTTTGTTTGGCACTATTCATCATCCCTACCAAAAAGCTTTCTCTCTCTCCCCTCTCTCCTTTTCTTCCATTTGAGCCCCTTAGAGCCCTCAAACCCAAAAACCTAAAGCGTAGGAAGTGTAGATCCACCCCGGTGCTTTCAAATTCGAATTCCGGCGAGTTTTGCCCCTCCATCCCCCCTCCTTTCTCCTCTGTTTTGGGCCAATTCGAGGGCCGAGGAAGATCTGGGCGTTGGAAGCCTTTTGGGAGAGGTTTCGGTGCGCGGAGAGCAACCGGACTTCCCTTCCTCCCCTTGGTAAGCCCTTTTTCCTCTCTTTTCATGCTTAGATGTATGTTAGGATGTTGGATTTGAGGTTGGGTGGTGGTCGGCGGCTGTGGGTGGCCGTTGGCAGCGGTGGGGTGGTGGTCGGAGGCCATTGGTGGCCGGAGGTGGGTGGTAGAGGTGTCCGGGCAGGTTGGGTGGCTGTCCCGGGAGGGTTGGCAGCGGGCGCAGCAGGCTGGGGCACCAGGTGGCCGGGCGTGCAAGTGCGTGCGCGCAGGCGTGTGCGCGGCGTGCGCTCGGGTGGTGCTGCAGGCATGCTGGGCGCTGGGTAGGACTAGCTCGGGTAGGCTAGGAGCAGGTGCACCAGTTTGCCGGGCGCGCGAGCGCGTGCGAGTGAATGCGCGCGCGGGCGTGCGCTCGGGGGGTGCGGGGGGAGGCGTGCGGAGCAGGCTGGCTGGGCTGTGCACGCTGGCAGGCCAGGCAGGCAGGCTGGGCGCACAGGCATGCTGGGCAGGAGGTGCTCGGGCCTCAGGCAAGCAGTACCCGGGCGAACAGGCGAGCGGTGCTCGGGCCACTCGGCGATGCGCGCAAGCAGGCAGCGCGGGTAGGCTGGCAGGCGCGCTGGGCGCATGTTGCGCGGGCGTGCGCGTGGGCGCTGGGTGAGGGTCCCGGGTGCTGGGCACTGAGCGCTGGGAGCTGGTCGCGGGTGCTGAGCGCTGCGCGCGGGGCGCGGGTAGAGGCTGGTGGTGCCCGTGGAGTGCGCGCGGGTAGAGGCTGGCGGTGCGCGCAGGGTGCGCGCGGGGCGAGGAGCTGGGCGCGCGGGGCGTGGGGTGTGCTCGCGGGTCAGCACGGGGCGTGCAGGGTGCGCGCGGGCTGCTGCGGTGGTGCGCAGTGCAGGCGCGGCGCACCGGGTGGCTCTGCTGCGGGTCCAGGCGTGCAGGCAGGGGCCCGGCGGTGCGCCTGGGTGCGCGGGCTGAGGCGCGGCGGCGCATCCGGGGGCGGTGGCCGTGCGGGTGGCCGTGCGGGTGGTTGCCGGTGGGTTCGGGAGTGAGTCGGGATGCTCGGATATGTGTGAGTACGGGCCGTATGTACGTTATCCGAGTGTTGGGTATTTTAGAGTATTTTTGATGTATTTATGGATTTTTACTCACCAAGTTGTTACCCTGTCTTGCAGATCTCGACGGACGGTCGCGCGTCGACCCGATCTCCGGTGAGTGGGACGATCCAACCCAGTAGGGAGGCGTTACATGCACTTGGGTGTGTACCGTCCTCCCCTAGTGATTATGTATCGAGTCTGTAGTATGTTTTGATTACAGATTCAGTCTTTTTAGCTTCCGCATTTGGTGTGTATATCATGTCAGCCCTGCTTTTGGTTGTGTTGTCATTTTAGCTGTTGTGTGAGTATGTTATTGAACTCTTGTTACTGATATCATATGTACACCTGCCGCGTCCCGGGGTTGGCCGGCTCTGGGGCGTGACATTTCCGCTCCTCCGCCCTCAGTTCTTTAATCCGCTCCTGCGCTAACGCTCCGATGTTTATCAACACCCGCTGGTCGCTCCTCTTTTCACCTGCGCTAACGCTCCTTCAATTCTTACGCTCCTTCGTCGCTCCGCACCACACTTATTTCCGCTCCTTCGTAGCCTTCAATTCTTTAATCCGCTCCTCCGCTATCGCTCCGATGTTTAAAAACACCTTCGTCGCTTCTATGCTTCGCACCAAAGTCGCTTCTATGCGTAGCACCTTCTTTCAGACAAGATTGACAGCAAAAAGTTGAGTCGGGAAAACCACCTATTCTCCGATACCTCATATTCATTCTCCGCTGCCCAAAGGGGAGCGCAGCTGAGGCAACTTAGTGCGTAAGGGAACTGAGTTTACAGAGTTTAGAGTAGCATTTTAGAGCGAGTTTAAAGTTTAGAGTTGAGGTGCAGAGCATTTATGATTCTATTAGCTTACAGGGTCAAGTCCACTATGGAAAGAAAGTGCGACGTCTGAACTGCATTTTATTTCTCGATAAGAAAACAAAGGCGATCGAAGTGAGTCTTTGGCATGTCTACCCTTGACCAGGTGCGCTATTCCCAAACCTACAAGGACTGATTCAGGCGGTCCGGGGCCTTGTTTGGAGAGATAAAGTGACCACATGATTGACTGGTGGAAAACCTACTTAGGAGAGCCCATTGGGGATTTTTGCTTATATCCAATCAAATCTTTCTGTTCTCTCTGTACACTAAGGGAAGGGAGCATGTTCGAGTGAGTTTCATAGACCACTTTGACGGGGTTAGGTGGTAGAATGAGGTCTGTGTCCCGGTCTGCATTGAAAACCTAACTCATTGTGTAAGAGGAACTGGGGAGAATAGAGCATACATCTGGAGACCTTGCTCCCTTTCAACGGATGACCTAGCGCCTACGGTCGCCTTTGCCTTTCTCATCGCTGTTTGCAAATGCCTCCTAGCCTCTGTCCTAACGAAAGAATAGCCAGTGAAAAGAGAAAATTCCAGGCTCATTCATATTAACAGATAGAAGACAAAGACGAATCCCCAACGTCTGTTGTTAGGAGTGAACAAAAAACTCATATAGAAAGAATAGAAAAAGAAGACTTTATGCACAATTCCCTGCCAGCGCTAGGCGACCGTAGGGAGGTGGCATTCCATGGATAACAGGGTCACGCGGTGGCGCAACCAACCTCACCCTCACCCTCACTCCTGGAGGAAGACTCTTGGGACTTTTGGGGAGAGACCATACCGTTGGTCGAAGAGATGCGGAATTACTGGTCTACACAACACTACTGAATCACCAACCTCACCCTCACCCTAATTCCCGGAGGGAGACTCTTGGGTCTCTTGGGGAGAGACCATACCGTTGGTCGACAAGACCCGGAATTACTGGTCTACACAACACTACTGGATCATCTACATCGAGATAACTGTCCAACGATATCTTTGAGCATTGATACGCAACCGAGCCCAACAACTATGGGAACGGACGAACCACGAATGGGTCACGCGGCGACGTGTCTTCACCTCATCGTCACCCTCACCCTTTACAGGTGACATAGGACTTTTGGAGAGATTAGACTCCTCTACCCCCTTGGTCCACCAGTACCCCTTTCCCCGGGTAGTCACTACCTGGTATACTCCCACGATCAGTACGCTTTCGAACGCATCGGTGGTACCTACGGATGGGAGCCCTCTGTCAGTATAGCTTTTCCAACACCGGGAAGTTCCTACATCGGATCCAACGAAGGGGAGAACGATTCCACGCTCGCAATATCATTCGTTAGCCCTCTTCCGGGTTGCCTCTACCTGGTACACTCCAACGATCAGTACGCTCCCGAACGCATCGGTGGTACCTACAGATGGGAGCCCTCTGTCAGGACAGCTACAACCCGGGTCTCTTCAACACAGACGACATTGGGAGGAAACACTCCATGATCGCAAAGCGAACCCAATGGAAAAACAACTACTCTCGATAATCACATATCGATGATAGCAAACACTATTGTACTCCCATACGGTTGCGTCGCTCGGACACAAGGGGGGTTGCCTCTGCTCTCACGCAAAAATAATCCCCTGGCACATAACCCAACAGACGGTTCATAAACACGCCTAGCACGGGTAGGCCTAGCTTAATGCCCCAACTACCGGCTTAACAAAACCGATAAAATAATGAATTCTCCTGAATTCCAAACGAGTGCATCGCTCGGATGCACGGGGCGATTACATCGCTAGCGCTCTAACTAATAAGGTACAACCCGACAGCGGGTCATACCCATGCCTATTTCAGATAGGCCTATCAGTTTTTAACATGCGCATATAAATATATCCAGGAGAATTATATCTAGCTATGTGCATGAACCATATGCACAATCATCTAATAATTGATCATAAGGGTGACCCCTAACATAGATTTACATCATAAACAACAAATCATACAACATGCATACGTGGCCATTAATCATATAAGCACACAAGGCATAACTTAAGCATGCGTTGGATATCACCAACTTAAAAGAAAGGGTCAAGCGCGATCTCGCGCACTAACAGGTGCATGCCAATATTCCAAACGAACCTGAGTCGAGTAGGAAATCGCATCTACTTACTCAGTTCATTCAGAGGGAGAGGGCGAGAGAGATCATCATCTCATGAAGCTGGTCATAGCTTTGCCCCATTAGCATGGGCACAACAACTACACCACGCCCTCGAGTCTTATCGCAAGGGAATATTAGGCAGGTGCCCATTATTAACCCAGACTTAATCATGCTGGATATTCCAATTAATATGGTGGGAGTAGTATTACAATACTACCTAAGGCATGCCATATTCTATACATCCAAACATACTACAAAAATACATGCCCATACTAGAGGGGCGCATGCAACACAATCATTCATACATGGATACAATACATGCAATATAAGCCTAGCATGCAAGATATCTAACATATTATAGTTTAAGCATGGCCATACTACTTATCTACACAAGTAGTATAGCTAGGGGGCCCCATCGATGCGCGACGCGCGACTACGCGCGTCGAGCGCATCCCGAGGGGGGGGATTGGATCAAACCACTCACCGATACCCGGATCGCCGCGCGTCCGGTCTACGAGATCTGCAAAACACAACCAATGATCCATAATTAAATTATGGAACCTCCTATCACACATATAAGCCTACTTCATGAAGACCCTAACCCCTGATACTTCCATATTATCACACAAGACACATGCAAACAACTCTTTGACACTCAACCAAACAAAACTGCCAAACCTGCTGCAACCAGCCCTACTAATCGATCTCCACAGCACCCAATACACTTCCTAAAATTATGAAATAAAACGTGCACATTCTCTGATATGCTGGGATCATAATCCATGAAGACATTAGAACCTAATTTTGCCTCTACAAGCCCGAAATAAATTATTTTCAGAAGCAGGTCAATTCCTACGCGAATCTGGACAGGCCATGCAAAACAGGTTCTAACTTACACCACAGTTATCATAATTAGCCCAAGTTTCATATATAACAACTAGACATAATCCTAAAAATGTGTCTATAAATACTAGATGCACTGAGATCTTTAAAATACAGAGTGCTGCCTTACCAAAACAGGGGGAGGGAAATGGGGAGATGCGGGGTTCTCGACACACCCACTACCACCTCAACCACCACCACCACTACCACCACCTCATCAACATCTCCTCAAGCCCTTCATGGCAGAAAACAGGAGTGCAAAGGGGCATGAGAAGGGGATAGAGAGAAGAGAAACAACAACAACAACAACAACACATACTCACCCTTTCTCACTCTTTCTTGTGCTTCTTCTTCATCTTTTCCTTCAATTGCTTCTTTGATTGATTATTAAAGTTGTTATTAATTACCGCAAGTGCACGGATCATTACAGAAATATAGATCTAGCAAATACGGGTCGATCCCACAGAAAATTGTTCCAATTAAATTATTAATTGATTTACTTAATCGAATTAGACAGGAAGATTGATGAAGGTTTATTTTTTTTTTTTATTTTTTTTTAAAAACGGATATTAATATAAAAAGATAACTAGGGTTTTAGGGGTTATATTCAAATGTGAAACTCCACCATATAACTCAATCAATATTGACGTTAGTCAAATACCAATCGGAAATTAAATATTTAAAATCATATTAATTATTTCATAAAATGATCTATCTCCCTTCCCTTTATAAAATCTACCAACTCAATATTCAACTTGTTAAGAAGAGCATAAAATATCAGAGAACCTAATCAAAGCATATTTTATCAAATCAAATACAATAGATTTTTGAAGAAGGTAATAAGAAATTCACATGAAAGGTTTCAAAAGAGAATTGAAGGAGAGATTGATATTCAATAAAGCAAACAATATGGAGAATTCAGATCTAAATATAAAATCCTAAACTAGCATTGCATGGTTTCATCTTCAACCCTAAGTGATTTAGCTACTAGAAAACATGATCAAACTAAATAAAAAATAAAAAATAAAAGACATCATATTATTGAAAAATTCTTGAAAATAAAAATACTAAAGTAATATTAAAATTCATATCTAAATATATACAAACATCCAAAGATATGAGATGAAAAGAAAAACAAAAACAAAGCAAAACTCTTGAATCTTTCTTCTCCTTTGGTTGTCCTTTTGCCTCCTTCTTTGATTCCCTTTTCTTGGCTTCATATGTGTTCCTTTTATAGCCTCCAGCCTTGAATCTTGACCATTGATTTGCAATGAATTGGATGGTTAAGATTGGCCATCAATCTTCCTCATATGAATATTTGACAATTTTAGCAGGTAAAATCTTTCATTCCCGTCATTAATTTTCTGCAGAATCTTCGGATGAATTTTGGACCCCTAATAAGGTGGAATTGCAAAATATTCATGAAACATTGATTTGTAGATCTTGAAAATATATTTTCAACGCCATATTTTGGGCCAAAATACGATATTTGAGGCAAAAGTTATGATCAAAATAGTGGGACGGTTTTAACATTGATTTGAAGAATATTTGATTGGATTTTGATTTTTGATTCTCTCTTCACCAAATCTTTATCTAGCATAATTTTGGATCTTCAAGAATCCTCTTGATTCTCCTTCATATTTTTAAATGCTTTATAGAATATTTTGCATTGATAATCATCATTTATCTCAATTACCTGCAATAACAAATAAATTCTGAATATTAGTCATTATTACACATAAAATTAGGAAATAAAAAACTAAATTAAGGGGATTAAATGTGCAAATATTACGCTTATCATTCTTCCTCCTCCTTATTCACACACAAAGAGGAGAAAAAAGAGACCAAGACAGGGAGAGAAGGTGTTCCATGAAATGGGAGAGAGGGGGAGAGAGAGAGAGGGCAAAAAAGTCATTTTCATGCCCAAATAGTGCCTAAGGGTGACCTTAAGGGGGGGTGAGGTTAGGGTTAGGCTCACCCACTCACATATCAAATAACCAATGGTTTCTTCATCCCCAAGCAAGGTGGGGGTAAGGTTACCAAGGGTCACCACATCCCCAAAATATCTCACACTATTCGACCAACCAGGAACTCTCAAAACCCGGATACGGTTCGAAACTGCATATTTTTTAAAACGTTACCGGAATTCGATGAAATTTTTATGGGTAGTACGAAACAGTACCAGGACCCATAATATGCAGTTAGATTTCCAATCAGAGTACTCCAACTCCCGCAGGTGGCTAAAAGCCAAAATTTTAGCGACTCCGATCGAAAAAGAAAAAGGCCCTGAATGACCCAGATGCGACCAAGGCTTAACCAAAATGACTCCAAATGACACAGGCATAACAGTCTAGGTCTGGCTAGAGCTCCACTTACGCGTAAACTGGTCCTTTTTCTTCTTAACTGCTTCTTGCTTCCCTTCCAACTGGACTCGAGAAATTTCATAAAAAAAGAAAGAGGCAAATCTCTATCGACCAAAAGAATTGGCTTATTCCAAACCCTTCCAGCAGCAGGTCTGGGTCTTCTTGGCTTTATCTAACCGAGATTCATTCTATTCTCGTGCGTCTTTCAGCTAGGGTCATTAGTTCTAGCTACCACTTCGAGATCTTCTTCGTTTTGCTTCGTAGCGATTGACAAATGATTTGCAATTCAAACAATCTACGCTTCTCCGGGCCTAACTAACCCCCTCTTGTTCCGCTTCCAACTATTATTTATTAGATATAGAAGAGAGAGAGGTTTCGAAGCAATCAATGCAATTAGCACTCCTCACTGACTGAACAAAAATACCCTGACTCTAATACCGACTTAACTCCACCGTTTACTAATCAACGTCCACATTATTCAAGATCGGGTACTTTCAATCCTCTGTACCATTAAATGACTACTTTGACACGCCTAGCTAGAGCAAGATGTATCATGGCGATCCATGTCGAACAAACAACAACTAAACGTAAGACCGTGACCGACCTATTGCCACAAGCATATCCATCTGCACCGAATGAGGCGACTCATATCTCTTCTAAACAGGCTAATGGAGGGCCTTGCCTACTTGTGGTTCCTAGTAAACCTAGACTGATGCATTTTAAAACCAGATAAATTAGTTAAAATAGTGGGTCCATACGAAAGATACAAAAAGAAATTCTCAACAGTCTCCATCAAGGGGGATGAACGGGAAAAGAGAAACTTTATCAATTCCAAATATCGATGACCAGGGTCTGCTCCTTCTACCTGGAAGAGTAACGGAGCTCTTTCTCTTTGTTCTATGTATTTTTTACACGGAAAGAAGGAAGCATGGCTCTCGAAGTTAGGTGATGGAACTTCAGTGGAGGAAGTTTTAGGTAAGAGAAGAACAAGCAGCCGAGGCCAACGACGACATAAAGAAGAAAGATGCAGGAAAAGCGATATAAATGTGTAAAGCGCAGTGAAGACAACAACGACTCTAACTATTGTAATTAGAACAACAATGGAAGCATTCTCAACCAAACACTGTACTTCCACTCTCACTATAGTTACCAAAGAAGATAGACCATACCTTTATCTTGCTCAACCTCTATCCTAATCAAGGTGTTCTATTCATTTATCATTTGTCTTACTAACATCCCCTAGGCCAATATCATTCAATAATATATCTTTGCTTTTATCCGTTAGTTGAGGCCGAAGAAGTGAAGTTGTAGAGCGAGGATTGCCCAACTTAGTGTAGCGATTGAGCGCCTCTTTAACGTCCGCTTTTGTCACCCCCGTTTTTCGTTTCATAAAAAAGTATAAGTCCAGAAAAAATAGACCGCTATTCGCCTTGTGGCGCACATTGGGCTTTTGAGCCGTACTTGCTTCTACTATCTTCGATATAGAAGTCCAAATCTACATTAATCTACTATATTAATAGTGAAAAAAAAAGTAGTGATTCGACGTGTATAATTCGATTCATTCGATATGAATCCGCCCGCTGAACCTCACTGCTCTCGCCCTTCTCGAAAACAGACTCCGGTGTTTAAGGGGAGTCAAGTTGTAGAAACGAAGCCCACGAGTGGGGAAGCGAGAACGTTGGTGATGATAGCCTGATTAAATCAAACTCGATAACCATGGCAAAATAGCGAACTCAGTCAGTGGATTCACTGGACAAAGAAAGAAGCCTAATTTATTTACGAAGAAAAAAAGACTGAAAAAGCAAGATAATAAGTCCTATTCATAGTAACTGAGAACGGGTAAAAATACAAAAGCACACGAGTTTCAGGCAGTGGCCTAATAAGACAGACCATCCATATTCACCTATTCGAACCATCAATCCAGTAGTGGGTCAAGTAGTCTGATACATTCCCCTTATTTCAGCACCATGTAGAAGCATATCACGGTCACTTTCCACTCGTCGTGCCTCACTTTGATGAGTAGTTCGTTAAGTTTGGAGGGAGAAGTCCTCTTTTCTTTAGGTTAAGCAACAACGCTGCGTACTTGTATATGTATGTATCTGATCGATTAGCAGTGTTTTATATCTCTTATCGATGCAAAAACAAATATCATACCCTTATGACGCTAATACGTAGTTCATTCTTAAGTCCTTGTTACATCTAGAAAATTGCTTTGATCAGAAATCTCTCTTCTCTAAGTGAGTTTGCTATGCACCTTAGGTGATATAAATATACAGTCAGGCGCGGAGCGAGAAGCAGGCAATGAGTGCAATTGTTTTAGTGTAGACGGGGAAAGAACAAAAAAAGTAATGAAATGCCTTTGTCTTCACAGAACTAGGAACTCTGTTTTCGTCTCACCTACCTATCCACCGCACTGAACGTACGAGAGACGAGCTTCCGCATATAAAGAAATAATAAAAAGAAAAGGCTTGGTTTTTGGGTCAATGGTCGATCTTTCTCATATTCAGTTATTCACGAAACTAGCATAAGTCTCACGTCTTGCTTCTGATGGTCTTCAACACGAGAAAGGAATTGGCCTGCTTTCTTGAATGCCACCTACCTTCCCATTCATTGACTTGGATTATCGCGTTATACTATGCGAATCTTTGTCTGTCAGTCGGTGTTTTCTAATTTTATGTATGGACCCGAATGACTCCTCCCTAAACTTTTTCAAGGTAACTGGCCTAAACGTCTAACTTCTATCCAAAAATTGGGAATAAGATGTTCATAGGAGCAGAAGATGCATTTGACTCGTCTTGCCTTCTTCGTCCATTAATCAAGTTTGAAACTCAGTAAGAAAATTCAATCCATAGCCTTTCCTTTTTTTGTTAATCAATAAAGTAAGTTCGATAGACACAATTTATATTGCTTGTCTATCTTGTTCTGTACTCTCCGTCACCTCTTCGCTTCTTGGTTCTTATCGTCGTGATGCGATTTTACTCGAATTTATGACGAGGGTGCTGATGTGTTTTCGAAGATCGATCCGCGTTCAGGCGCCCGTGCAAAGAAGTGCAAAGTTTCGCTCTTCGGTCGATACACACTCGTTCCATCTGTTCTCCACTCCACTCCAAGTAGTTACTCTGGTCTCCTACTTTCGTCTTCGGGTACAAAATCTCCTCCTTCTTTTGTTGGCCAATGATGATCTGTCTGGCTTTAGTCAGGAGTGCTTTCTAAACTTCCAAAAAGCCTACTTTCTTTCTCCTGTCTATGCTCAGGGAAAGGAGTGTTCATTCCGGTGAGTTTGTTCTGTTCCCCAATCATCTAGCCAAGGAACTAACGAGTGGTTAGACCTTCAGTATCGAAACGAAGGCGACCAGAGGGAAGGAAGAATCGAGGGTTGGTTGTTATTACTAGCGCGAAGACAGCGTACCTACGCTTATATCAGGCAATTGATCCCGATCAATTACCCACTTTAAGCAATCGATCAATCAAGTCTTGTGTATTTCTTTGAAGCCAGGGAAAAAGATAGATACATTTACCATTAGTTACTATATACTGTATGATGGATTCATTCTACATACGACTTTTTTCAGCACCCCGCACCGCTGATGAGAGGAATAAAGACCACATTAAGCAACAGAAAAAAAAAAAAGAGTAAAACACCGATAAAGCAACGAAAAGAGAAATGCGCATCGACATAAGGACCAAGAGGAAGAGGTGGAGTCGCTGCATCATCTTCTGAAACTTAAGCTGGACATGTCAAACAAAGATAGAATTATTCAGACAGAGATCAAGATAGAGACAGAGGGTGACTAAGGAACAATTCAAATGAACAAAGAACAAGACCGTAGAGGTAATACATGCACTAAGAAAGGTAAGGGAATTAGCATTGAATTCAAGTTGGTTGTTCAGTGCGAGGAAGTAGCATTCACAGGCGCTAAGCGATATAAGTTAGTACTGAGACGGAGGGAACGGAGCTGGAGTATCACCCTTTGTACGAGTGGGAAAAGCGAAAAAGAAACTCACTTTGATCGTCCAGAATCAAGCATAAATCGGGGTATTTGGAAGGCGATCCCAGTTAAAGAGGAAAGCGTGAACAGCTATAAACGACATTTTGATTAGCAAAACAAGTTCGAAAACAAAGATTGATGCGTAGCGGGAGAGCAGAGTTGGAGGAATGAATGAGTTAAGAGCGTGCTTTATATGGCAGAGGTGAAAAAAGCCTCTGTAAACGAACAAAGCGCCGTGGAAAAGAGGCGAACATAGACGATCTTTGTGAGTCAATACTTTCGAAGGTTAAATTAACGAGGTTTTTAGGAAAGGAGGAGGAGTGTAGCGTGCAGAAGAAGCGAAGCGACCCAAGTGAGGAGAGATAAACTCCCTATTATCTTTACATGCAGAAGAGAAGCAAGCGAGGAACGAGAATCTTCATAATTAGATAGCGAGCTTTGTAAGGATGGTTTCCAGGTGGTTTTAAAATTGAATGAAAGAACTTCATTTGTGTATGAAAACCTGTAAAAATCGTCCTACCACTCTGCTATGCACCTCGAAGAGTCATTCTCACATGGGCCCGTGTTTTTTGTCTTCAACACAAAATCCCTTCATAACCAATCTCAAACTGATTTTCTAATTCCCCGAGGATTTTGGATGAAACAAGAAATCCCTACGATACTTGAGCTAAAAAACTTTAATAAACACTGTGTTTTTTGTCTTCAACCATCTTTCCCTTTTACCGAGAGATTGAAAACGGATAAACTTTAATAAAGACTGGTCATTTCAGCATCAACCTGATTTCCACTCTCTCTGATCACAGGAGGTGCGTAAGCATCTTTTACTACAACAAAAGAAAGAATCAAACCACTTCTTGTTATATATGTGTCACTTTTATCCTTCTGGTTACCATTAGAGCATTCTGGCAGTTTTTCAACTTTTTTTTTTCCGATCGGAACCGCTAAAATTTCAGACTTTTAGCTATCATCCTGAGCTTGAGGACTCCGATTGAAAATCTAACTGCATATTATGTGTCCTGGTGCCATTTCAAGCCACTCACGAAAATTTCATCGAATTCCGGTAACGTTTCAGAATTTCACAGTTTCGAATCGTATCCGGGTTTTGACCAAGCGAAAAGTCATTGGGAGACTTGACTTGGTCAATGTTGACCCTTGACTTGGTCAATTGGTTTTGTTTTCTAGTGTGGTTGGGTTGACTAGGGTCAAAGTGCATCTAAACCTAACTAACCTAGCTTAACCTAATTAATCTCTAAGTGAGGGTGAGTGTGTGTGTGTGGTGTGTGTGTGTGGTGACTTAAATGAGGTCCACGCCCAAGCATAGTGTCTCCCCCCTATTCATCTTCTTCTCCACCTCTCTCAAGCTCTCTCACCTTCTCTTTAAATCCACTATTTGATCTAGCTAGGGTGCTTGAAAGAAGAAACCCTAGAAGGAGAAAAGGAAGGTGAGGACCCGATCTATCTTTCCATGGTCTCGGATTCACATTCCCCTTTGTTTTTCCTCCTCACATAGCCCCTTTTTACCTCTGTTTTCAGCCACCTTCAGGGCTGAGGGAGGTCTTGGTAGTGGTGGCTTTGGTGGTGGCAAATCGGTGCGCGAAGAGCACCCGAAGATCCCTCCTTTCCTTTCCTCCCTTGGGTGAGCGTTCTTCCTTCCTTTTTCTTGTGTAGATGCTTGTTTAGGCTTGCATATGGGTATGCATGGCATGAATGGTGGTTAGGGGGTTGGGGGTACTGCGCTAGGGCCCAGTGTGTGCGGGTGTACGCGCGAGGTGCTGCGCTGGGGCGCAGTGCACGCGGGTGCACCCGGGGCTAGACGCGCGGTGCGCGCGGGCACGCACGAGCGTGCGTGCTAGCGTGCGGCATGTCTGGGCGTGCGGGCAGGGGCGCGGCAGTGCGCCCAGGGCGCGGGGCTGCGTGCGTGCGTGCGCACCCGTGCACGTGCATGCGGGTGGCCGTGCGCATGGCTGCCCGGGGGTGCGGGAGTGTATCGGGGCACTCGGACTCGCGTGCGTACGGGCCGTATTCATGCTTGTCCGAATGTTGGGTATTTTTAGAGTATTTCTTGCGTATTTGTGTATTTTACTCACCGTTTTGGTTTCCCATGTCTTGCAGATCTTGACAGGCGATCACAAGATGACCCGGGTATTGGTGAGTGGGACAACCCAACCCAGTTGGGAGGCGTTCGATGCACTTAGGCGTGCATTGCCCTCCCCTGAGGCACCATAATTGCATATTAGATAGTATTAATTGTAAACTATGCATGCATGATTATTATGTAGTATCCATGCCACCCTAGGCCTTGCATGTTAGGGATATGCACCCTTATGATATGTGTAAAGGCCCAAGCATCCTGATACCATGTTTTCATGCTAGGGAAGCCTCGACCTACGCATGCGTCCCTTTTAGTTTAATTTATTTAAATCAAATGCGAGTTTTAATTAACATGCCTTAGAGAATATTATAACCTTGTGGTTATAATATATATCTCCCCGCATCTTAGTTATGCGCCCTGGAGGAATTTTGAAGAATTCATGACATTTGTAGAGTTGAGATCGGTGTCGGCGGATCCAAGTGGATCATATCCGTGTGGGTAGGCTGTTTCTCTTCCCTTCATTGGATCCGTGTAGGGACTCCTCAGCGTTAGACAGGCCGTCCTGACAGAGGGCTCCCATCAGTAGGCACCTCCTGATTTGGTTTCGGACTGTGCTGAATCGTGGGAGTAGACCAGGCGAGCTACGGTGTGGAGGAGAGGCTATCGGTGGACCAAGGGTGATTAACAGCCTAGTCAGTCCCAAAAGACCATGTCACCAGTTTGAGGGTGAGGGTGAGGGTGTAGTGGGTTGGCGATGAGCGACCCACTGGTTTGTGTAGTTATTGCCACTTAGAGGCTATGAATGATTTGAGGTTAATATGAATTGTGATGCATGGGTTGTGCTATTCACTGAGCGTGTGGCTCACCCCTCGCATATATTTTTCTCCAGTGATATCTGAGTCGGATCCGCAGGAGGAGCTCCCTGAGGCACGTCAGCAGTAGCGGAGCAGCGTCACCTTTCTGCTTGAGAGAGGCCATTCAGCATCCCCCTTTGATTGTATGTATTGTATTCCGTGCTTGAGCACGCGTTTGTATTATATTTGGATGTCGTTTTATATATTGGCTCTCATAGGACAGTTGATTATGTATCGAGTCTGTAATATGTTTTTAAATTACAGATTCAGTCTTTTAGCTTCTGCTATTTGTGTATATATCATGTCAGCCTCATTGTTGTCTGTGTTGTCATTGTTGATGTTGTTTCGAGTATATTATTTACCTCCTGTTTAGATTGCTGATATCATATATACCATTGCCGCGTCCCTAGGACAGCCGCCCTGGGGCATGACAAAAGTTGGTATCAGAGCCTGGTCCTGTCAGAGCCAATGGTCTTCTTTTCGTAGAGATGAGTCCTAGGATTTCTATATGAGTATTCTGATCCTAGTGTCTGGTTTTCTTAGGTTGCTGATATGCCTCCTCGCAGAGGAATGCGTGGACGTGGTCCCTCTCGACCTTTGGAGGTTCCCGGACCTACTAGAGGCGAGGATGCTACTGGAGAGTCCTCGGCTATGGGGCCAGGATTGGCGCAGGAGCCTCCTGCATGGGAGCGTGCTTACGCTCGGATAGAAGATCTGGTGGAGACCTAGACGAGAGCATTAGAGGCCCAGACAAGGGCGTTAGCTGAGCAGGCTAGAGAGATACAGGAGCTGAGGGCGGCCCGTGATGCAGTTCCACAGGTCCCCTTAGTGGCAGATCCGCCTGTGGTACCAGATGTACCTCCTGCTCCCGTGGTGATTCCAGCGGTAGGAGTTCAGGATCCCCTGGTGAGGGAGGTGGAGCTAGAGGCTGCAGCGCGAGTGCACCAGAGTGGCCTTACAGCCTTTCTGAAGCTCCACCCTCCCGAGTTCCATGGACAGACGGCGGATCCCCTTGCCCCTGAGAGATGGTTGATGGAGGTGGACAAGATCTTCTCGACCATGCATTGCACCGATCGCCAGCGAGTCTCCCTGGCCACCTTCATGCTGAGAGGTAGCGCCGCCGACTGGTGGGCTACCCGATCGGTGGACATTCCAGAGGGAGTGGAGCGGCTTTTGTGGGCGGGGTTCCGGAAGTATTTCCTGGAGGAGTACTTCCCGTTTTCGACGCGACAGATCGTGATGCGGGAGTTTGAGCAGCTGATGCAGGGCTCCATGTCAATCGCGGACTACTCTACGCGCTTCACGAGGCTTTCCAGGTTCGCCCCAACCTTGGTGATGGACGAGGAGACGCGGTGTCGTCGATTTGAGATGGGTCTCATCAGCACCATTCGGGTGCATGTCTCTTCCCAGGCGTTTACGAGGTACTCGGACTTGGTGTCTCGGGCGAAGACAGTCGAGCGAGACCTCGGGGCCTCCATGGGGGTTCCAACCCCTTCGGTAGAGCAGAGACCTCCCAGGAGCCAGGACCAGGGACAGCGCAAGAAGAAGCGGCCCCGCTTTGATCAGTCAGCGGCTGCCGCTATTCCAGTTGATGTGGTGCCAGTGCGAGGTCCAGCACCCATTGCAGCAGTACCAGTCCAGTCCAGGCGACCGGAGACGCGGCGCTGTTACCACTGTCAGCGCATCGGGCATATTTTGTATAATTGCCCTGATGCTGGCTGACCCCGCTTACTGCCTCCGCAGCAGCAGCAGCCTCAGCGCCAACTGCAGCAGCAGCCTCAGCGTCAGCAGCAGCAGCCACAGGGTGGCCGTGTTGACCAGAGGAGGCAGCCTGCGAGGCGTGCCCCTGCTCCTCAGCCGCAGTTTGTTCAGGGCAGAGTTGCAGCACTTTCGGCCGAGGAGGCGCAGGCTTCAGGCAGCGTGGTCCGAGGTATTGTTCAGATCTCCCAGCTCCCTGCATATGTGTTATTTGATTCCAGAGCCACGCACTCGTTCGTGTCTCCCGCTTTTGCGAGACGGATGGGCGTGGCGTCCGCCCCTCTTGATGTTATCTTGGAGATATCATTGCCCGTCGGAGACCGTATTCTCCTCCGTTCTGTGTACCGAGGGTGTACGGTGGTGGTTGCGGAGCATGAGTTTCCAGTGGAGTTGGTAGAGCTCGCTATGACGGACTTCGATGCCATCCTGGGAATGGATTGGCTTTCAGCTAGTCACGCCAGCATCGACTGTTTTGCCAAGTCGGTGTCTTTCCACCTTCCGGGTCGGAGGTCCTTCCAGTTCGTGGGCGATCGTGACATAGCCCCTTTGGGGTTCGTGTCGTCCATTCAGGCGTGGAGACTCCTTCAGGGAGGATGCGAGGGTTTTCTAGCGTACATTGCTCAGGAGGATGGACCGCTGCGGACAGATATCAGTCAGACTCTAGTCGTGGCAGAGTATCCCGAGGTTTTCCCCGATGATCTTCTGGGATTACCGCCGGATCGCGCGATCGAGTTTGAGATAAATCTGATTCCAGGGACCGAGCCAATTTTGAGAGCTCCGTACCGGATGGCCCCTGCAGAGCTGAAGGTGCTCAAGGAGCAGTTGGAGGAGTTGCTGGAGAAGGGCTTCGCACGTCCGAGTGTTTCTCCGTGGGGAGCCCCTGTTCTGTTTGTGTGGAAGAAGGACGGTTCGCTGCGGCTTTGTATTGATTACAGGCAGCTGAACAAGTACCCCTTGTCGCAGATTGATGATCTGTTTGACCAGCTCCAGGGAGCGCGAGTCTTCTCTAAGATCGATCTCCGTTTGGGCTACTATCAGCTGAAGATCCGGGAGTCAGACATTCCAAAGACGGCCTTTCGCACCCGTTATGGGCACTACGAGTTCAGAGTACTATTGTTTGGGTTGACGAATGCGCCGGCGGCCTTCATGGATCTAATGAACCAGGTGTTTTGGCCCTTCCTCGACTCCTTCGTAGTAGTCTTCATCGATGATATCTTGGTGTACTCGAGGAGTCTTGAGGAGCACGCTCACCATCTCCGCATTGTCTCGGAGACTTTGGCCCGACATCAGTTGTTCACCAAGTTCAGCAAGTGCGAGTTTTTGTTGGAGCGTATGGCTTTTTTGGGCCATGTAATTTCCGGTGAGAGCATATCTGTGGACCAGGACAAGACTCTCGCCGTGTCGAATTGGCGTCGACCGTCGAACCCCACAGAGATTTGGAGCTTCCTGGGCTTGGCGGGTTATTACAGGAGGTTTATCGAGGGTTTCTCGAAGATAGCTGTTCCTCTTACCCGCCTCACTCGGAAGGATGTCCGGTTCGAGTGGTCCCCGGCTTGCGAGGAGAGCTTCCTGGAGTTGAAGTGAAGGCTCACCTCAGCGCCAGTTCTTACCCTTCTGTCTGGGAGTGGTGGGTTAGCAGTTTACTCCGATGCATCGCGGTTGGGTGTGGGTTGCGTCCTGATGCAGCACGGTAAGATTGTGGCTTACGCGTCGCATCAGTTGAAGCCCCATGAGCAGAATTACCCTGTTGTGCATGTGTCATTTGGAGCGCTCTGTTTGAAAATTTGGGTACATAATTTTTTTTCTCCTAGAAGTTATGTATTCCAATTTGGTATTTGGATTTGATTTTTTTAAAATCCAAGATGAAGAGGTTTAAATATGAGTTTACTATGAGATGTCCAGTTTTGAGTTAGCTTTCGCATAGAAGTGGAATTAGATCAACTGGATTCTTGTAGTAAAAGTTATGGGTATTTTTCCAAGTATACCCCGGGGATGGAAATTCTGGCAGCAGCCCTGCTCGATGTTTAGCTCTAATTTCGGAATAGCTGGAGGGATTGCTTAATCTTGGCATGAACATGAAAGTTGTATATTATCCTCTTCGCTTTCCAACGGACTTGGAATTGTGCAATTCGGAGCTGTATCGAGGAAGTTGTGGCTGTTCCAGTGAAGCTTGAGCAGAATTTCTAGTCGAAGAGCGACTTAGTAATTCCCCCTTAAGATATTTGTGCATAAAGATCTCTTCTCACTCTCTCTCCCCTCCCAAATCTCACGACAACCTTTCTTGTCTCTCTTTCTCTCTTGCAAACACACCCACCATGTGTTTGTTGAAAAGCCTAAATGAGAAGGAAGAGGTGGAGGAGGAAGTGGTGGTGGATCCTTGTGTAAGTATTGTTGTGTTGTTGTCTTCTCCTCTCTCTCAAGCTCCCCTCATGATCCTTCCCCCCCCCCCTGTTTTTCAGCCAAGGAGAAGGCTGAGGAGAGGTGGTGGTGGTGGTCTCGGTGGCGGCGTTTTGGTTCACGAAGGGCACCCGAACCTCCCCCTTTCGTTCTCCCTCCAAGGTGAGCTCCTCCCCTTCTTTTCTTGGTTTTCTTGGCTTAAGGGGTTGGTTGGGAGGTCATGCATGCTAGGTAGATGGGTTAGGGTGTGTGTGAGGGGTTGGGAAGGGTTAAAATGAGGTTGGGATGGCTTGGGCGCGCGCTGGGCGCAGTCTGCGCGCGTGCGCGCACAGGCGCGCGCGCAGGCGGGCGCGCAGACGCGCGCGGGCGCGTGCGCGCGGGTGCGCGGGTGAGCGCGGGAGTGCGTGCGGGTGCAGGCGTGAGCGGGGGTGCGTAGGCGTGCGCGCGAGCGTGCGCGAGCGTGCGCGCGCGCTGGCAGGGCGCCTGGGCATGCGCCTGGGCGCGAGGCTGGGGGCCAGTGCGTGCGCGTGCGTGCGTGCGCGTGCTGGGGCGTGCGCGGGGTGCTGTGCGAGGGCGCGGGTTGGACGCGCAGTGCGCGCGGGCGCCTGCGAGCGTGCGCGCGTGTGCGGCAGCGCGTCTGGGTGGGCGGGCAGGCGCGCGGCTGCCCAAGGGTTCGGGTAGGTTTCGGGGCACTCGGACTCGCGTGCGTACATGCGTGCCCGCATGCGTGCGAGCCCGTGTGCATGCTAGTCCGAGTATGGGGTATTTCTAATGATTTCTATGTATAAATTGTGTTGTTTCTCACCAGTTCGATTCCCCTACCTTGCAGATCTCGTCAGATGGGATGCGCGAGGTCCCGGGTCGTAAGGTGAGTGGTTTGATTCCAATCCCCGCCCCCCTCTCTAGGGATGCGCTCGACCCGCGTAGACGCGCATCGCGCATCGATGGGGCCCCCTAACTAATGTGTAGATATTTTGCATGCTAGGGATATACATCCATGTATCGTGTATAGAGACCCGTACATGCCTGGACACCATGTCCTGTACTTAAAAGCCTTGATCTATGCATGATCAATATGATGTATCCATGCCACCTTAGACTTTGTATGCTAGGGATATGCACCCTTATATCATGTATAGCGGCCTATGCATGCCTAGACACCAAGCCCCGAGCTATGCATGTTTCCATCTAGTTTAATCTAATTAAATCAGAATGTGAGCATGCCTTAGAGAATATTGAAACCTTGTGGTTATGATATATGTCTCCCCGCATCCTAGGGGATTATGTGAGCATATAGTTGCAAGCATGCCTTAGAGAATATTATAACCTTGTTCTTATAATATGTGTCTCCCCGCATCTTAGTTATGCGCCCTGGGGGAATTCTGAAGAATTCATGACATTAGTAGAGTTGCAATCGGTGTCGGCGGATCCAAGTGGATCGTATCCGTGTGGGTAGGCTGTTTCTCTTCCCTTCGTTGGATCCGTGTAGGGACTCCTCAGCGTTAGACAGGCCGTCCTGACAGAGGGCTCCCATCAGTAGGCACCTCCTGATTTGGTTTCGGACTGTGCTGAATCGTGGGAGTAGACCAGGCGAGCTACGGAGTGGAGGAGAGGCTATCGGTGGACCAAGGGTGATTAACAGCCTAGTCAGTCCCAAAAGACCATGTTACCCTGTGAGGGTGAGGGTGAGGGTGTGGTGGGTCGGCGATGTAGCGACCCATTGGATTGTGTAGTTGTTGCCACTTAGAGGCTATGAATACTTTGAGGTTAATATGAGTGTGTTGGTTGCTGCTATGCATGTGTGTGATATCTCGATAAGTGAGTATCGAGAGTGGTTGTTCGAGTTGAGGAGATCGGGTTGTAGACACTACCCGGAACTGTGTTAATGAATGATGTCGCTAGTGTGGAATCGTTCTCCCCTTCATTGGATCCGAGTAGTGACATCCCCGGCGTTAGACAGGCTATCCTGACAGAGGGCTCCCATACGTAGGCACCTCCTGATTTTGTTTCGGACTGTGCTGAATCGTGGAGTATACCAGGTAAGCTACGGAGCGGGGAGAGGCTACCGGTGGACCAGGGGTGTAAAGCAGTCTAAGTCTCTCCCAAAGTCCCAAAATGTCTCCTTTCAGGAGTGAGGGTGTGGATGAGGCAAAGACGCATCGCCTCGTGACCCATTCGTTGTTCGACCGTTCCCATAGATGTTGGGTCCGGTCTCGTGATGGATGTTGAAGGACATCGATGGGCGATTATCTAGATGTAGATGATCCAGTAGTGTTGAGTAGACCAGTAAATCCGGGTCTCTTCGACCGACGGCATGGTCTCTAGACCAGTAAATCCGGGTCTCTTCGACCGACGGTATGGTCTCTTCCCATAAGTCCCAAAAGACTCCCTCCGAGAGTGAGGGTGGGGGTGAGGTTGGTCGCGCCGCCGCGTGACCCAGTGATCCTTGGGTTTCTACCCATGTTTTTCCTTGAAAAAGGGAACTGATTATGTATTGAACTGTAGAATGGTGATTGGTTTCCAGCCACTCACTGAGCTTGTAGCTCACCCCTCGCATACTGTTTCTTTTCAGGGGTAGTGTTGGGCGTGGAGCTGGAGCTTTCCTGTGGCGTGGTCTTATGGGCGTGGAGCGTTCTGCCGGCGGGTGGCGAGTGCGAGGCTGTCAGCATTCCTAGAGTCATTTATGCTTTGTAAATCGTGCATGTGGCACAGGTTGTATTTTCTTTGGTCTAGACTTGGCTTCCACAGGACATTGATTGTGTATTCGGGTCTGTAATAATGTTTTTGATTTACAAACATTGTTATATATTATGCTTCCGCTTTTCAGTCAGTTATCATTATCTTGCTTTGCCGCCTTGTGTATTGTTGTTGGTGTCCTTATTGACCTCAGGTATTGATAACTGATATTATATTTTATTATTGCCACGTCTTGGGGACACCTGGGGCGTGACATACCCCACCCACGACCTAGAGTTAGCAGCGATCATCTTTGCGCTGAAGATGTGGAGGCACTACCTCTATGGCGAGGAGTTCGAGCTCTTTACTTGTCACGCCCCAGGGCGGCCGTCCCCGGGACGCGGCAAGCATATACATGATATCAGCAGTCAATACAGGAGATCAATAGCATACCATAAACAACAGCTAAAAAGGCAACACAGACAACAAAGAGGCTGATATGATGTATACACAGATAGCGGAAGCTAAAAAGACTGAATCTGTAAATCAACAACACATTACAGACTCGATACATAATCATATGTCCTGTGAGAGCCAATATAAACACAAACATCCACATACAATCCAAACTAGGTGCCCAAGCATGGAATATATATACATACAATCAAAAGGATGCTGATGGCCTCAAAAACTCGCGGGACGTGGCGCTACTCCGCTACTAGTGCAGTCGCTCGGGGAGCTCCTCCTTCAAGTCCGCCTCGGTAATCACTGGAGAAAAATATTATGCGAGGGGTGAGCCACACGCTCAGTGAATAGCACAACCCATGCATCACAATTTATATCAACCACAAATAATCATTAAAAGCCTCAAAGTGGCATAACCAATATGAATCCGGTGGGTCGTTACATCGCCGAACCACCACACCCTCACCCCTCAATAGGTGACAAAGGATATTGGGACTTAATAGGCTAATAATCATCCATACACAATCCAGTGGGTCGCTACATCGCCGGCCCACCACACCCTCACCCTCACCCCTCAATAGGTGACATAGGATATTGGGACTGACTAGGCTGTTGGTCACCCTTGGTCCACCGATAGTCTCTCCCCACTCCGTAGGCCACTTGGCCACCCTCACACTCAGCACAGTCCGTCCCAAATCAGGAGGTGCCTACTGATGGGAGCCCCTGCACGGGACAGCCTTTCTAACGCCGGGGCAGTCTCTACACAGATCCAACGAAGGGAACAGAACAGCCTATCCATACGCATATGATCCACTCAGATCCGCCGACAACACATCTAAACAACTCTAATGTCTTGAATTCTTCAGAATTCCTCCAACGCGCATAACCAAGATGCGAGGAACATATAAAATAATAATGGGGAAAACAAACCTTGGGAGGGCAACTTGAGGTCCCGATATAGGACATCCCGCCAACCAAACAAGGAACACGGAGTACCCTAGCCCGGGTCTCAATGTTTACCTCGCAAGGCCCCTTAATATTCCCTAAGGCATGCTAAAGATATCATAAGTCTGCATTTAATTTAGTAAATCAAACTAATAGGACGCATGCATAGGTCGAGGCTTTCCTAGCATGATAACAAGGTGATAGGATGCACGGCTCATACACATATCCTAAGGGTGCAAGTCCCTAACATACAAGTCTAGGGTGGCATGCATTCTACACACTAATCATGCTTGCATGGATTACATATAACAAGTTAATATCAACTGCGGTGCCCCAGGGGAGAACGGTATACGCCCATGTGCATATAGCGCCTCCCAACTGGGTTGGGCTGTCCCACTCACCAATAACTGGGTCGTCGCGCGACCGTCCATCAAGATCTGCAAGACAGGGTAATCAACTAGGTGAGTAAAATACACAAAATACCACAAAAATACCCAACACTTGGACAAGCGTACATACTGCCTGTACGCACGCGAGTCCGAGCACCCCGACTCCCGAACCCCCCCGGGCAGCCACTCGCCCCAGGCGCCCAGCCGAGCCCCGGCCCGCACGCCCAGCGCGCTGCCGAGCCCAGCCCACACGCCCGGACACTCCGCCAAATCCCCCCAAGTGCACCGCGCGCCCACTGCGCCCCGCGCGCACCACCGCTCGCCCCATCGCGCACACCCGCACGGCGCCCTGTACGCAGCACCCGTACGCGACCCCCTGCGCGTGGTACGCACCGCGCCTCTGCGCAGCGCCCCACGCGCACACCCGCGCACGGCGCCCAACACCCAGCACCCGTGACCAGCGCCCAGCAATGTCACGCCCCAGGGCGGCCGTCCCCGGGACGCGGCAAGTGTATATAAAATATCAGAATCTACACAGGAGGTCAATAATATATCATACACAAACAACCAGAATGACACACAGATAACAGAAACGGGGCTGACATGATATATACACCAAATGTGGAAGCAAAAGACTGAATCTGTAAATAAACATACTACAGACTCGATACTCAATCATCTGTCCTGTGAGAGCCAATATACACCAAATACAACTGAATATACACAGATGCGTGCCAAGCATGGAAATAAAATACATACAGTCAAGAAGGGATGCTGATAACCTCTGGCACTCGCGGAACGTGGCGCTGCTCCGCTACTGAAGGAATCCCTCGGAAAGCTCCAACTGCTGCTCCGGCTCCAGCTCAGGCTCAGTGGCAACTGGGGAAAACATATGCGAGGGGTGAGCCACACGCTCAGTGAACGGCACAACCCATGCATCACAGACAATATTTACCATAATTCCATTATTTATCCAGCCTCTAAGTGACATAACAACATAATCCAGTGGTTCGTACCTCGCCGAACCACCACACCCTCACCCTCACCCATCAATGGGTGACATAGGCTATTGGGACTGATAATCATCCGATCACAAATCCAGTAGGTCGCTCATCGCCAACCCACTACACCCTCACCCTCACGCTACCACGGGTGACATAGGATATTGGGACTGACTAGGCTGTTGGTCACCCTTGGTCCACCGATAGTCTCTCCTCCACTCCGTAGGCCGCTGGCCTTCACCCATAACTTCAGCGCAGTCCGTCACAAATATCGGGAGGCGCCTACTGATGGGAGCCCTCGGAAGGGACGACCTTATCACGCTGGGGCAGTCTCTACACGGATCCAACGAAGGGAAATAGAACAGCCTATCCATACGCATATGATCCACTCGGATCCGCCGACAATACATCTCTACAACTCTAATGACATGAACTCTTCAGAGTTCCTCCAGGGCGCATAACCAAGATGCGGGGAATATGTACAATAAAAGCAAGGTTGTAATATCATTGGGGGAAAGAACTCGGGAGGGCGGCGTGAGTTCCCGATATAGGATACCCCGACAACCAAACAAGGAACACGAAGTACCCTAACCCGGGTCTCACCGCTGTCCTCGCAAGGCCCCTCCCCTATAATATTCACTAAATATGCTAATAATCATACCAGTTATATAACATTACTTATAATATTAATGGGACTAGAAACCTTGGGTGGGCAGCATGAGGTCCCGATACAGGACATCCCGACAACCAAACAAGGAACACGGAGTACCCTAACACGGGTCTCAATGTTGACCTCGCAAGGCTCCTCCCTATAATATTATCTAAGGCATGCGAATTATCATACACTAGCATTTAATTTAATAAATAAACTAGTAGGACGCATGCATAGGCCGAGGTTTCCTATCATGAAAACAGGGGGCATGGTGCATGGCTCTTACACCTATCCTAAGGGTGCAAGTCCCTAACATACAAAGACCAAGGTAGCACGCATTCTACATTTAAATCATGCAAGCATGGATTACATATTACTGTTGGTTAATATACATCCATGGTGCCCCAGGAGAGGTCGGTATACGCCCAAATGCGTATGACCCCTATCTACTGGGTTGGATTGTCCCACTCACCGAAGTTCGGGTCGTCGCGCGACCGCCCGTCAGGATCTGCAAGACAGACATTTATATGGTGAGTACAATACATAAATACTCTAAAATACCAAAAACATACAAAACCCACAACTAAACACCCAACACTCGGGCAAACGTGCATACGACCCGCACGCACGCTAGCCCGAGCACTCCGGCAACCACCCGCACGACCGGCAACCACCCGCACGGCCGGCAACCACCCGCAAGGCTGCCCGACCGCCCGGGTGCACCGCCGCGCCTCTGCCAAAGCACACCGCGCACCGCCGAACCTCCCGGGTGCACCTCGCGCCCCCTGCGCCCCAGCGCAGCCGCCCGTGCACACCCCGCACGCCTCGCGCTGGCCCGCGAGCACCCCGCACGCCCCGCGCGCAGCCCCTCGCCCCGCACGCACCCCACGCGCACCACCTCGCCCCGCGCGCACCACCAGCCTCTACCCTCCTCACCGCGCGCACGACTGCGCCTCAACCCAGCGCCCCGCGCGCATACACCACTGCGGTGCCCAGCGCCCAGCGCCCCTGCGCCCATCGCTCAGCACCCTTACCCAGCACACCCGGTATCCGCGACCAGCTCCCAGCGCTCAGCGCCCAGCACCCGGGACCCTCACCCAGCGCCCACGCGCACGCACGCGCAACACGCGCCCAGCGCGCCTGGCAGCACGCGCCCAGCGCGCCTGCCAGCATGCCCACGTTGCTGCCCGCGTTGCCTGCCTGCACGCGTCGCCGAGTGGCCCGAGCACCGTTCGCCTGCACGCCCGGCACTGCTCGCCTGATGCCCGAGCACCTCCTGCCCTGCTCGCCTGCGCGCCCAGCCTGCCAGCCCGACCTGCCCGCGCGCACAGCCCAGCCATCCTACCCAAGCTAGCCCTGCCAGTCTACCCTGCACGCCCTGCACGCCCTACACGCCCAGCACGCCTGCAGCACCACCCGAGCGCACGCCGCGCGCACGCCTGCGCGCACGCACCCGCGCGCCCGACCACCTGGTGCGTCCACCTGCTGCGCCTGCCGCCAAACCTCCTGGGGCTGCCCAACACCCTGCCCGGACAGCCTTGCTCCCTACCCAAGCTCCTCTACCACCAACACCGACCACCCCAAGGCCTCCGACCACCACCACAGCCCTCCGACAGCCACCCACCGCCGCCCACCGCCTCCCAACCCCAAATCCGACCTCCCAACAAGCATCTATGCAATAAAAGAGGGGAAAGAGGGCTTACCGAGGGGAAGAAGGGAAGTTCGGTTGCTCTCCGCGCACCGAAACACCTCCTCCAAGGCCACCACCACCGAGCACTTCCTCAGCCCTCGAAATGGCTGAAAACAGAGGAGAAAAGACGGCGTGAGAAGGGGCTAAACACATCGGAACCCGAATCCGAAACCACCGGTGGATAGATCGGGAGCTCCCCTTACCTTTCTCTTCTTTGGGTTTTGAGGTCCAAGCTCTCTAACTAGGGTAAAAGGTGGAAAAAGAGAGAGGGGGAGAGAGAAAACAATTTGGGGAAGATGATGAATAGTGAGGGAGAGATTTAGCTCACTTAAATAAGTCAACACAATTAGATTAGGGTTAACTAGGTTTGATTAGGGCTAAGGGAGGATTAGAGAGGATTAAGTGAGGTTTGACTTGGGTCAACCCAACCACACAAAAAAACAAAAGGGGTTGACCAAGTCATGGGCCCACTTTGACCAAGTCAACTCTCCCAATGACTTCTCGCTCGGTCAAAACCCAGATACGCCCAGAAACTGTAAAATTCTAAAACGTTACCGGAATTCGATGAAATTTTCGTGAGTGGCTTGGAATGGCACCAGGACACATAATATGCAGTTAGATTTTCAATCGGAGTCCTCAAACTCAGGATAATAGCTAACAGTCCAAAATTTTAGCGGTTCCGATCGAAAAACGAAAAAACTCAAAAACTGCCAAAATGCTCCAATGGTTACCAGAAGGCAAAAAGTGACACATATATAACATTCTCCCCCCCTTAGGAAATTTTGTCCTCAAAATAAATACAACATCTAAGAAGGGAAAAGATGCGGATACGCGTCACGCATGGCGTCCTCGAGCTCCCAAGTGGCCTCGGCACCAGAACGGTGCTGCCATCGCACCTTGACCAGCTGGACGGTCTTGGTGCGGAGCCTCTTCTCGCGGCGGTCCAGGATCTCAATCGGCTGCTCCACGAAAGACAAGTCCGGCTCGAAGACAAGCGGCTCGAACGGGATGACGTGAGCAGGATCGTGGACATAGCGCCTCAGCTGCGAGACATGGAAGACGTCATGGGCCTGAGCCAACTGTTGGGGCAGAGCTATGCGGTAGGTCACCTCTCCAACTCGCTCGAGGATGAGGAACGGCCCAATGAAACGTGGACTCAGCTTGCCCCGCACACCGAAACGGAAGATGCCCTTCATCGGGGACACCTTCAAGAAGACATGGTCACCAACCTCGAAGGCGAGCTCACGGCGACGACGGTCGGCGTAGCACTTCTGACGACTCTGAGCGACTCGGATACGCTCGCGAATCGTCTTCACCATCTCTGAGGTTTGGTGAACGATCTCTGGTCCCTCCAACTGGCGCTCTCCGACCTCGTCCCAACACAAGGGGGACCTGCAGCTGCGACCATAAAGCGCCTCGTAAGGAGCCATCCGGATACTCGAGTGGTGAGTGTGTGAGTGTGTGTGTGTGGTGTGTGTGTGGTGACTTAAATGAAGTCCACGCCCAAGCATAGTGTCTCCCCCCTATTCATCTTCTTCTCCACCTCTCTCAAGCTCTCTCACCTTCTCTTTAAATCCACTATTTGATCTAGCTAGGGTGCTTGGAAGAAGAAACCCTAGAAGGAGAAAAGGAAGGTGAGGACCCGATCTATCTTTCCATGGTCTCGGATTCGCATTCCCCTTTGTTTTTCCTCCTCACTTAGCCCCTTTTTACCTCTGTTTTCAGCCACCTTTAGGGCTGAGGGAGGTCTTGGCAGTGGTGGCTTTGGTGGTGGAAAATTGGTGCGTGAAGAGCACCCGAAGATCCCTCCTTCCCTTTCCTCTCTTTGGGTGAGCTTTCTTCCTCTTTTTTCTTGTGTAGATGCTTGTTTAGGGTTTCTTATGGGTATGCATGGCATGCATGGTGGTTAGGGGGTTGGGGGGGCTGTTGGGAGCTGTTGGGGGTGTGGAAATGGCTCGGGCGCTCGTGCGGGGTCATCCGCGCGCGTGCGCGCGAGCCTGCGCGCGCAGGTAAGCGTAGGCAGGCGCAGGCGCGCAGTCGGGACGCTGGCGGGCGTGCGCGGGTACGCGCGGGCTGTACGCGCGGGCATGCGAGCGGCTGCTGCGTAGGGGAGCAGCAGTGGGCGCGGGGGTACTGCGCTGGGGCCCAGTGCGTGCGGGGGTACGCGCGAGGTGCTGCGCTGGGGCGCAGTGCGTGCTGGTGCACCCGGGGCTGGATGAGCAGTGCGCGCGGGCACTCGCAAGCGTGCGCGCTAGCGTGCGGCATGTCTGGGCGTGCGGGCAGGGGCGCGGCAGTGCGCCCGGGGCGCGGGGCTGCGTGCGTGCGTGCGCACCCGTGCACGTGCGTGCGTGTGGCCGTGTGCATGGCTGCCCGGGGGTGCGGGAGTGTGTCGGGGCACTCGAACTCGCGTGCGTACGGGCCGTATGCATTCTTGTTCGAGTGTTGGGTAATTTTAGAGTATTTCTTGCGTATTTGTGTATTTTACTCACCGTTTCGGTTTCCCATGTCTTGCAGATCTTGACGAGCGGTCACGTGACGACCTGGGTATTGGTGAGTGGGACAACCCAACCCAGTTGGGAGGCGTTCGATGCACTTAGGCGTGCATTGCCCTCCCCTGAGGCACCATAATTGCATATTAGATAGTATTAATTGTAAACTATGCATGCATGATTATTATGTAGTATCCATGCCACCCTAGGCGCTGCATGTTAGGGATATGCACCCTTATGATATGTGTAAAGGCCCAAGCATCCTGATACCATGTTTTCATGCTAGGGAAGCCTCGACCTACGCATGCGTCCCATTTAGTTTAATTTATTTAAATCAAATGCGAGTTTTGTAATTAGCATGCCTTAGAGAATATTATAACCTTGTGGTTATAATATATGCTTCCCCGCATCTTAGTTATGCGCCCTGGAGGAACTCGCAAGAATTCATGACATTTGTAGAGTTGAGATCGGTGTCAGCGGATCCAAGTGGATCGTATCCGTGTGGGTAGGCTGTTTCTCTTCCCTTCATTGGATCCGTGTAGGGACTCCTCAGCGTTAGACAGGCCGTCCTGACAGAGGGCTCCCATCAGTAGGCACTTCCTGATTTGGTTTCGGACTGTGCTGAATCGTGGGAGTAGACCAGGCGAGCTACGGTGTGGAGGAGAGGCTATCGGTGGACCAAGGGTGATTAACAGCCTAGTCAGTCCCAAAAGACCATGTCACCAGTTTGAGGGTGAGGGTGAGGGTGTAGTGGGTTGGCGATGAGCGACCCACTGGTTTGTGTAGTTATTGCCACTTAGAGGCTATAATTGATTTGAGGTTAATATGAATTGTGATGCATGGGTTGTGCTATTCACTGAGCGTGTGGCTCACCCCTCGCATATATTTTTCTCCAGTGATATCTGAGTCGGATCCGCAGGAGGAGCTCCCCGAGGCACGTCAGCAGTAGCGGAGCAACGTCACCTTTCTACTTGAGAGAGGCCATTCAGCATCCCCCCCCTTTTGATTGTATGTATTGTATTCCGTGCTTGAGCACGCGTTTGTATTATATTTTGTTGTCATTATATATATTGGCTCTCACAGGACAGTTGATTATGTATCGAGTTTGTAATATGTTTTTGAATTACAGATTCAGTCTTTTAGCTTCCTCTATTTGTCTATATATCATGTCAGCCTCATTGTTGTATGTGTTGTCATTCTTGATGTTGTTTGGAGTATATTATTGACCTCCTGTTTAGACTGTTGATATCATATATACCATTGCCGCGTTCCGGGGACGGCCGCCCTGGGGCGTGACACTTCTCCCATGGGTATAGACATAAAGGTATTTCATTAGGAACTGCGGAAGCTCTAAAACGTCATTTATCCGCTTCGATAATGATAGATTTTATTATCACTCTCAATTCTGTATAAAATCTGTATCTTTGTTTTCGTCTAGGTAATCCGTGTCCCTCTCTCTTTCATCTTCAGCAGTGGATAGTATAAAACTAAATTATGCGCTTCCTTTGTCACCCTCATTTCGCTAGCTCAAAAAGTTTAAAGCCAAAGTTCTGTTCTTTGGGATTCTTTATCAAATTGATGAGTCAATTTTTAATACATAGAAGCAATCGTAGTGGGGGCGATCCAACAATTAACATCTTTGAACTCGACCATTCACTACACTCGTCTACCGCTTCCTTTCGCTATTGATACCAGACTTTGGCACTGACACTACTTTTTCCCTTCTTCCCTTTTACTCTTGCACTGAGACTCTGACATCGCACTGAATCAGACAGATAGTTAGGGTGACAAAGGAACTTTTCCACAACTCACCATGGAATGCTCGAAGAAGGGCCATGGGAAGACGAACAAACCTTTTTGTCTCCGTTTCTATTTATCCATCATCTTATCCAGGATCTTCTCTAACACAAGCTAGCTGCATGGACATTTAAGCATGTCTGTCTCACAACAAAAAGTAGATGACCCTCTGGCTGGTTTATGCTAACCGATTTTACTATCCACTAGGTGCTCCGATCTTGGTTTTTCTTGATTCTCTGTCATCAGCTTAAGGCAAGCGTAGTGAGTTCAAATACTTTATTTTTCCAACAATAGACGATGGGTCAGCACTTGTCACGCCCCAGGGCGGCCGTCCCCGGGATGCGGCAAGTGTATATAAAATATCAGAATCTACACAGGAGGTCAATAATATATCATACACAAACAACCAGAATGACACACACTGATAACTAAAGGGGCTGACATGATATATACACCAAATGCGGAAGCAAAAGACTGAATCTGTAAATAAACATACTACAGACTCGATACTCAATCATCTGTCCTGTGAGAGCCAATATACACCAATACAACTGAATATATACAAACGCGTGCCAAGCACGGAAATAAAATACATACAGCCAAGAAGGGATGCTGATAGCCTCTGGCACTCGCGGAACGTAGCGCTGCTCCGCTACTGAAGGAATCCCTCGGACGGCTCCAACTACTGCTCCGGCTCCAGCTCAGGCTCAGTGGCAACTGGGGAAAAACATATGCGAGGGGTGAGCCACACGCTCAGTGAACAGCACAACCCATGCATCACAGACAATATTGACCACAATTCATTTATTTATCCAGCCTCTAAGTGGCATAACACATAACCCAGTGGGTCGCTCCATCGACGACCCACCACACCCTCACCCTCACCCTCAACAGGTGACACAGGATATTGGGACTGATAATCATCCAATCACAAAACCAGCGGGTCGCTCATCGCCAACCCACTACTCCCTCACCCTCACCCTACCACGGGTGACATAGGATTTTGGGACTGACTAGGCTGTTGGTCACCCTTGGTCCACCGATAGTCTCTCCTCCACTCCGTAGGCCGCTTGGTCTACTCCCACATTCAGCACAGTCCGAAACCAAATCAGGAGGTGCCTACTGATGGGAGCCCTCACCCACAACTTCAGCACAGTCCGAAACCAAAATCAGGAGGCGCCTACTGATGGGAACCCTTGGAAGGGACGACCTTTCTAACGCTGGGGCAGCCTCTACCGGATCCAACGAAGGGGACAGAACAGCCTATCCATACGCACATGATCCACTCGGATCCGCCGACTACACACCTCAATGACTCTAATGTCCTGAATTCCTCAGAATTCCTCCAGGGCGCATAACCAAGATGCGGGGAACATGTACAATAATAGCAAGGTTGGAATATTACTGGGGGAAAGAAACTTGGGAGGGCAGCGTGAGTTTCTGATATAGGACACCCCGACAATCAAACAAGGAACACGGAGTACCCTAGCCCGGGTCTCGCCGCTGTCCTCGCAAGGCCCCTCCCCTATAATATTCACTAAGATGCTAATAATCGTACAAGGGATAAATCATTAATTATCAACTAAAGATATAATATTATTGGGACAAGAACCTTGGGAGGGCAGCATGAGGTCCCGATACAGGACATCCCGACAACCAAACAAGGAACACGGAGTACCAAAACCCGGGTCTCAATGTTGACCTCGCAAGGCCCCTCCCTATAATATTATCTAAGGCATGCAATTAACGTATACTAGCATTTAATTTAATAAATAAACTAGTAGGACACATGCATAGGCCAAGGCTTCCTAGCATGAGAACAGGGGGACATGATGCATGGCTCTTACACATCCTAAGGGTGCAAGTCCCTAACATGCAAAGTCTAGGGTAGCATGCATTCTACATTTTAAATCATGCTCGCATGGAATACACTTTACAACGGTTTAATATAAATCCATGGTGCCCCAGGAGATGTCGATATACGCCCAAAAGCGTATAACGCCTCACTACAGGGTTGGATTGTCCCACTCACCGGAATCCGAGTTGTCGCGCGACCGTCCGTCAAGATCTGCAAGACAGGATAGTAACTTGGTGAGTAAAACCCACAAAACCCACAATTACTACGAAATATACCAAACTACACAATTAAATACCCAACACTCGGGCAAACGTACATACGACCCGTACGCACGCTAGCCCGAGCACCCCGACACACTCCCACACCCCCGGCAACCATCCGCACGGACACCCGCTCCCGGATGCGCCACCGCGCCTCAGCCCGCTCACCCAAGCGCACCGCCAGGCCCCTGCCCGCACGCCTGGACCCGCAGCCGAGCCACCCGGTGCGCCGCGCGCCCAATGCGCCTCGTCGCAGCAGCCCGCGCGCACCCCACACGCCCCGCGCTGACCCGCGAGCACACCGCACGCCCTGCGCGCACCTCCAGCTCCGCTCCGCGCGCACCACCCGCTCGCACACCCACTGCCCTA